>PVKS010029932.1:7500-15723 GCA_004027875.1 Aplodontia rufa | reverse complement strand
CTCACTGTCCCTCTCTCTTTAAAAAAAAAAAAAAGAGAGAGAGAGAGAGAGAACCTACAGAATGGGAGAAAACCTTTGCCTGCTACACCTAGAACAGAGGGCTAATATCCAGAATATACAAGGAACTAAAGCAACTAAACACCAAAGCCACAAATATTCCAATCAGCAAATGGGCTATGGCTCTTAAAAGAAACTTCTCACTAGAGGAAGTCCAGAAAGCCAACAAATATATGAGAAAATGCTCTATATCATTAGCTATAAGGGAAATGCAAATCAAAATTTGTATGAGATACCACCTCACTCCTTTTAGAGTGGCAAAAATTAAAATTTGAACAACAGATGCTGGAGGGGCTGTGGGAAAAGAGGAACACTGTCACACTGCTGGTGGGACTGAAAACTGGTTTGGCCACTATGGAAAGCAGCGTAGAGAATCCTCAAAAAATTAAGGATGGAACCACCTCATGACCCAGCTATCCCACTCCTGGGGATTTTCCCAAAAGAGTTAGAATCAGCATAATATAGTGATGTGGCTTAATCAATGTTTATAGCAGCTCAATTTACTATAGCTAGATTATGGAACCAACCCAGATGCCCCTCACTTGACGAGTGGATACAAAAACTTTGGTACATATATACAATGGAATACTACTCGGCCATTAGAGAAGACAATATTATGGTTTTGATATCAAATGGATGGAGATGGAAAGAATTATGCTAAGTGAAGTATCCCAATCTCAGAGACTCAAGGGCCGAATGTTTTTTCTCATCTGTGGAAGCTAGAATACATGGAGAAGCAGTATGTTAGATGGCTAAGCCAATAATAACTTCCAATGTGTGATTCTCAATTCAACAGGGAGATGACTCCCTAGGATACTTGGGGGCATAGAGTAGGGGATGGGGGGAGGGTGTGGAAAGAACACCTAGGAGACTGGAGGGTGGGAATATGGGGGAATCATCTCAGAAGGAGATCTCTGTCCTCCACGAGATATCCATTTAACTCAGGGGATCTTCTGGGGGAAGTAGCAACATGGTGAACCCAAGCTGAGGATCCATGCTTTGGCATCAGCCCTGGATAACTAAGTATATATACATTGGTTCTTGAATGTTTGATAATGTTTCCCCCTCAATTGTAACTCTATATCCATCTAATAAAAGAATATTCACCATACAGTGAAAAATAGTAAACAAATTCTTCCTCTGAGGCAGAAGGAAAAAAAAGGGTTAATGCTGAAGTAAAGTTCAAGAGAAATGAGGAAGATGTGATCACACAGACTTCCTGAAATGGGAGGATGGACAGGTGATGCTCATGCTAAATGACTCACATTTGCAACAATTATAAGCAATGGTTTGAGGTCTAGGAACGAATGAGTTTGGGGAGTTAGTTTATTTGAATGCCTTTTATATGTGGCTTCATGGTCTCCCTTCTCTCTTACACTATAGTGGCAGACTCCATCACTTATCTGAATTAGTCCTTTAATGGCACAGTAGTAGCCAGGTGGCAAAGTTCACTATCTTCAATGGAGGGTATTAGGCTGTGATTCAACAAATATTAATCCATCATTGCTCTCCTCATTCCCCCTAGAGGGAATTCCCTAGAGGGAATATACTTCCCTGTTGTATTATATAACTAGTCTATTTTCCTCCAAGTTTCTAAAATAATGTTCCTTATATGAAAATTCCATGTCCTTTTATTGTCTAAAATGAGTTCAATTCTAACTTTGTTTTTTTTTTTAAAGAGAGAGAGAGGGAGAGTGAGAGAGAGAGGAAGAGAATGGATCCTATTTATTTTTGCATGTAGCCTTAGTTTCTGCAACACTTCATTACGCATGTGGTGCTGGGGTATGATGCTGGGTCCTTGCGCATGCAAGGCAAGTGCTCCAACCGCTGAGCCACTGCTCCAGCCCCTCAATTCTAACATTCTCCAAGTAAATTTCAACTTCTGCAGTCACTTTATCTCCTGCTGATTCCACACCGTGCAGAATTTTTTAGCTCTTACTATCTTTGATCATTTACTTGACATGGCACAGTTTTCATTGTTTCTTCTCCATGAATGTACACATCTAACTTTCTTCTCTCCCCAAGTAAGATGTAAGCTATGTGGCAGGATTGTGGGAATATATTGATCACATTTATCACATGTACATACAAGTCTGTGCTATATTTTTGTGAATATCAATACACATTACTTTCAGCAACAAAGAGAATAATAGCAAGAACTGACTTACCAAAAATCTGACATTATTCACATTACTACTGTCACTATCTCTTCTCGGTAATGTTTATTCTAAAATCTGACCTTCACTTGAACTAAAGATCCTTTTGGCACAGGCAATTCAATATGTAATGTGCATTTATTTCCATTTCTTATTTTCAGTATAGAGTAAGTATAATTTCACCTTGGAAAAAAGAGAATCAAAGATCAATAACTTCATCTTTCACATGAATAAGATAACTACTTTCTTTTGAAAACTAAGGCATAGATATAAGAATACAAGTCTTTTAATTACACTAATTTGACTTTAAAGAAAATTACAGAATATAGTAAAATAATAAAATGTGATCTTCTCAGGGTAGTTATCTTCCACACAACAATAAAAACTAACAACATCTTGAGATATTTTTGGTTGCTTACTCAATCTTTAACCTCCCTACATTGCAGATACTTTAGGGGGAAAAAAAGAAAAACTAAAACAAAAAGTAAATATGCTGCTGTTCATACAAACAGATTCTCTTTTTCAATAAAGTAATATACTTCAGAGACGCCTTTATGAGTACTGAAGTAACTAACCACTTTCTGACTTTCACTCCCAAGAACACCCTTTTTTACCCATGGAAGTTATCTATAGGGAAAAAGTAAGAGTTTTTGACACTTGTTTTCCTTTTATGTTTTGTTTGAAGTACTCCTGAGCAATTTTTGTTTGGAAAGAAAGAGTGAATGGTTGGTGTACCAACAGGTATAAATTTTAGTTTGCATTATGTCTTCATGCAATTTGTTTTGTGGGAGTAAGGTAAGAGCATACTTATCAGAATACTAATTTGATCTCCTTATCAAAATTTGAAGGTTTCCATAGATAACCTGCTGTAAACCCTTCTTGCCACTTTCTCAGTTTACATATTAAAATTATCCATTGAAAAAATTCTGTAGAAATTTAGGCCACCATGCTTCATGTTTTTTAGGTTATCACTCAAGGAAAAAGAAAGTTCAATTTTTAAAATAAATAACTACATTAAAAATTGTGGCATATGGGAGGAAGTACATAGAAAGAGGAATAATTAGACTCCTCTCAGAAGTAAAGAGCATCTATACCTTATTTTTCTTAATTTAATACATAGTAGCAATAATATTAACATATAATTTAATATAATGAGAGTTCACACATTCTTATTAATTATAACCTAAGGAAAAATATGTAAGTATTATGTATTATTCCTCCATTATTTCTCTATTATCCTCAAACTGCATAGAAATAATTTGAGTCTAAATACTATAATGCAGTAATTATAATAATATAGACTATATAATATTTTTGAAATTAGAAGTTTCACTTATTTATTGTACATATAAACTTTGAGTTTTTCTGCCTTTTATTTATGTTCAAATTTGAATAGTGATAAAATTGCAAGAAAATTCTTCTTGTAAATTATCTATTTATTCATATAAGAAGGTAAAGCTAAATTATTTAATAATATATTAATAATAAAACTCATAATTTATTTTTCTTACAGAAATATTTCCATTATATAGCAATTAATTTATTTAAGTTGGGTTTCCTTTTCATAAACTATAAGAAAAGTGATTTAAATACATTTGAATTATTTCACATATTACTGAAACCTTAGCATTAGGGAAGTATAAAAATAGAAATACTTATAATTGTTAAAATTGATGAATGGCATTTGAAAATTTATTCATTTTTATTATGATAGAAGATTATTTTGAGATTCATGAGTTGTTAGACAACAATTTAGCAATGTCTATTATATAATTCATATTGACAGCCAAGAGAAGTACAATTTCCTATCAATGTTAACAGACATAAATTTAAAAAAATACAGAAGAATCATGATCCATGTTAAGAAATCTTAAAATAGAAACATAATTAGATTAATTTAGATAAAACTATTTTGGAGTTATTTATTTCAGTTATGATCAAAGCACTAGCTTTGTCCTTGTAGTTGAAAAAAATTAAATTTAGTATTCATATTGGCTATATATTCAAAAATTAGGCACAGTATTTCTCAAAACATATAATTAATTTTTCTTCTGATACTACTGATTAATGAAACTTCACAATAAATGTTACTGAAATTGTACTAATTCAAACTTAAATAATTTTGAATTATTCTAATACAGATGGTTTTATTATTTCTACTTGTTGTATTATATGTATGAAGAAACTTGGATAGGTTTTTTTATAAAAATTTTTATAAAATTTTTATATTTGATAAATGACACATAAGTAAGAGTTTTGTAATTTAAAATGAAACCAAGGGATTGAACAAAAATGAATAAACTAATGACTTCCCAGAATAGTTTAGATAAATTTAAAGTAAAATTTGCTAAAGAGTGGTTAAGAAGTAACAAAAATGTTAATTTCCTAAAACCATCTTCATTCTTTTAATGTTATTACACTAACTCTGACTCAGTAGCAATAAAATTCCTTTAAAGTAGTTTTCTTAGAAACATTAAGCAATATTGATTACTAAATCTGTCTCTAAACTCTCTCCTCTTTAGGACCATTATTATAATTGTAACTATTTCATCTTTTCTGTAAAGTCTTTCCTGGTAAGCCAAACACTATCTTTTCCTTTCTGTTCATAATTACAACTATTTGTGAAATGAGTCCTTAATTAGGTATTTCTGTATTTGCTCATTAGTAGTTTTTATTAGGCATATGAGCTGATTCTTGCCAATTCCTGAACCAAGGATGAAGAATGCAATAACGGGCAAAATCAGTGAGGCGGATCTTACTAATTATGGAAGGAGAGAGAGAATGAACCAATCACACTGGGAAATATAAAATTATAATTTGCAATAATTCCTATGAAAGAATATCTTATGATAATCTGAATGACTTTTCCTTTTTGGAAAATGTATACAAATTTAATTTGGCATTTCATATTATGATATTTCATTTGCCAATTATTTTTGTTTTAAATAAGTATAGTTTGACATCTAAATTGTATGCCAAGGAACAATGTAATATACCATTTATAATGAATTAATTTAAATCTAAGAACATATAACTAATAACTTGTAGACATGGACACTCATTAAGATCATTATTTTCACTGAAATCTTATAATCTTATAATAACCCACTGTTATATACTACATTTCTGGAGATAGAACCTCAAAACATAATGATAATTAGATGTTTCCTTACAAAGTAGACTGATAAGACACCCTTTTTTCAAGCTTCATTCTTTCCCTAACTTGACCTTTTTTTTTTTTTTCATCATTTTGCAGCATTTTCTACTTTGTTAGAAGACTAAATTTTGCTGGGTATAATATAATTTCTGAACTTATACAATAGTCAGTTTTGAACAAAGTGATAACCACATTTGTATCTGGTACAAAAAAGGAGTGTTAATTTCTTATCCAACAATCATAATGAGAAAATGCTCTAAAGCAAAATTTGAGAACAACTCTCTTTTCCTAAATTTGATTCAATCATAAGGACAGATTTATAAGCTACTGCTTTCGAAATCTTGAAATCCTTAGTAATTTTACCCTAGGACTTGTCTTTCGTAGCAGGTCCAGTAGGATAGTGAGGCCTACCTGGGAGTAGACCTGCCCTTTTGTAGATATTATATGTAATTCCTGCAAGCACAGAATTCTTGTGGATTCACCACACCCAGGAGTCTGTGAAAGCAGTGAGGGCATTAATATCCTTGAGAAGCCTTTTGTGTTGTTCCAACACTTTCTCTAACTGCAGAAAGAGCAGAATTACTTTCTAGAATAAATCACAGGATCCTTTCTTATTTTTCTTACTTCTCTGTATTGGTCAACTGTTCATGCTCAAAGTCATAGCTTCCTTTTAATTTATTCCTTCCTTGACTCATTGCTATGCTCAAAGTCAAGAAGTTGATAAATGTGTGCTATCAAGAAATGAAACAATGAGTTGAATTTGTTATGTTTCTATCATTTTGGTAAGAATGAAATCTGTTCTGCATTATTCTGGTGACTGTTTCAAATTAAATGTTCGTATATTCTTGCATTTACAACTATCATTGTACAACAACAAACCAATAGCAAAATCCATTCTAATATTTTAAAATCTTAACTTTTCTTTATTCAGAAAAGTAATAGCAAATTATAAACACCATGGCAAATCAGAGAGATTACTGAAGAAAAGAAAAATAGTGTGTATGTTAACAATTTAAACTAAAACAAAAGACCAATTGTCATTTTTTACTGGGCCCTGCACATTATTTTGTCAGCCCTATGTTGCCTCATGTGATCAAATAGTCATTTTTATTCTTCAAGTCAATGGGGTCAGTCATGCAACAATTTTAGTCCCATCTCAATAATGTTAATAATAATCAATGTTTTGTTTTTCAAAACCAGAACTATTCATTTACATTAGGAAATTAATTCCATGCTGTGATACCATTTCTTGGAATTTGTAATGCAGTAGCTTAAGCTCTAAATAGACAAAGGTGAAAATTAAGGGCAACAGTCTGTATGTTAACCATTCAAACATGGAAAAAAGTTATCATTTTTGTTGGACACAGTATAGGAATTCCTATAATAATATCATGAACTATTATAGAGATCATAAAAGACTTTATTGTGCCAGTATGAAAATATGCTATCATCAGGATTATGCAGAAAGATTTGATTAGGCATTTTAGTCTGTGATTAAGATAGTACATTTACTAAGGTAAATTATATTCTTGGTACTCCTTTTTTTCCTATTGCTCTATGTTCTGCCCAAAAATATTCCTTGTCTATACCCAGAGGGACTTGAAGGACTTTAAATATGGTCTCTAGCAAAAAAATTTCATTGCTTTTCTGATCAATATTAAAACTGCTATTTGTCATAAAATTGTATGTAGACCTTAGAACAATAACATCATCATCCAAATTCTCATAAAGTCTGAATTATTTATTTACTACAAGTATTTGGATTTAAAATAACTTGATAAGAGGTCTATCATCTGTTTTGTAGTAGGAAAACAGAAACACTATTGCTATTAGGAAAATAAAATAGCTTAATAAGAAATAGTATTTTTAAACTTCTCTTTTATTTTAAAACATTACTATTTCTGTTAATACTATAAATATTTTATAAAAAGGTACACAAAGCATATTTATGAGCAGTTTCATTGCAATTCTAGATTTCAGAATGTTTTTTGTGTTGCCCCTGAAAAGTTTACATTATATAATTAGAATAAGTTTTCAACTTAAAAAACAAGCAGAAGTACAAGAAAATGAATTGTCTTGGTTATATAATGCAGTTTTGGGGCACAAAATGCAAATGATGCCTAAAGGGATATTAGTTGGCCTGTTACTGCTACCATTAATTAAAAGTTTATAAATTCTGTTTACCTTGGAGAACAGACAATCTATGGAAGCATAGCAAAATAATTTTGTGTCCATTGCTTTTAAAGCTAACACTAATTTTAGTTTTGTTTACTTAACCAAACCTATACACTGGCAGAATTAAGTATAACAGAGATAATAGAACACCTATTCCAAGGCACAATGATAGTTCCATGGCTATTGTCACCTTTCACTTGGAACCTTTTATTATTGACTTGCAAGCCACATACACTTCATGGGAAATAAATAATTTTAGTATAAATCCTAATAAGGAAAGAAATTGCTGAGTTCTATGAGTTTTTCCTATTTGAAATATGGCATGCCAATGAATGGGATTCTATTTTTGGCACAATGAGTGAAAAGTGCCTAATTTCTTGATCATGTATGGTGTGCAAATAGAGAAAGCCCTAAATTTTATTCAGGTGAGTTTAACATGAGACTTTCCAGTACATATGACCAAGTTAGTGAAGCTCTACAATCCC
The DNA here is from genome assembly GCA_004027875.1 of Aplodontia rufa. Lineage (NCBI taxonomy): Eukaryota > Metazoa > Chordata > Mammalia > Rodentia > Aplodontiidae > Aplodontia > Aplodontia rufa. The sequence continues at coordinate 7,693 of PVKS010029932.1, read as the reverse complement.
ACAGCTTAATGGACTAGATGGGATATGCTCCATACAATTGTTCCTTCTTCTAATTTGTTAATGTTTAAATTTATTTGAGGAGATTGTCCTAGACTCTTGATGAGGAGGGGAAACATGTTCTCTCTTTGAACTTTGATGGCAAAGAAGAGACTAGGGGAAAAACCTCAGTGAGATCTATGAGCTGGGTGCTTTC
>PVKS010029932.1:0-2500 GCA_004027875.1 Aplodontia rufa | reverse complement strand
ATAGCCAAAGCAATCCTTACCAAGAAAAGTGAAGGTGAAGGTATCATAATATTAGACTTCAAATCATACCAGAGCTACAGTAAATTCAGGGACTTTGAAGATGAAACATTTGAAACAATTAAGATTCTTTTATCTTCCTTCAAGTCTGCTGTTGAATGAAACCTAGCCATTACAGAATTTTCCTGGAGCAACCTGTGTAGTAGCGTAACCTCTCACTAGTCATCAAGGCAATTAAAACCAAAGCCACTATTATACATTCCTGAAAGCTTGCACAGGAATGTGAATTGGTACAGCCATTATGAAAACAGTATGGAAGTTCAAAGTAGAAGTACAGTACTATCAAACAATTCTGCTGCTGGATATTTATTCAAATTATTTGAAATAAGAATCTTGAAGAGAGAGTGCACATTCACTGTAATATTATTCACAATAGTCAAGATATGGAAGCAGCTACATGTCTTCAACAATAGGTGGTTAATACATATAGTGGGATTTTATTCTATTCTTTCAAGGCTGAATATTATTAAAGAACCTTTTGTAACAACATGCCTGAACCTGGAGGACATTATAATAAGTGAAATATGCCAGATACAGAATGACAAATACTGCATGATCATATATATATATATATATAATCTAAATTGCTAATACTCATAAAAACAGAGAATAGTTGGCAGTTGCCAATAGCTTTGGAGAGAGAGAAATGAGGACAGATAATGGTAACCATATTTTGATAATACAAAATAAATAATGTCTTCAGCTCTATTCCACAATGTAACACCTATAGTTAATAGTATTATATTGTGTACTTAAATTTGGTTAAAAGGGTAGATCTTATGTTAAGTATTTTTAAAATACATAAGTACTACTAATAAAAAGTAGGAAGAAAATTAGGGAGGTGATAGATATGTCTACGTCCTTGATAGTTGTGATAGATTCAGAAGTATATACTTTTGCTGAATTCATTGAATTGTATATATTGAATAAGCACATATTATTTACATGTTGATACTATTTTAATAAAGTGGTTTAAAAGTGAAAAAGGAATATTTCTCTGAGCATTATATGACCTCAGAGTAGATGCCTTCATCTACGCATTCAAATGAAGTGTGTTCTGTTTTCTACTCTTGTCAGTTTCACACACTCAAAGTCAAGTATGAAATAAAGCCACAAAATCAGCTGTGATAGGGAATTAGGTAAGCTGGACAATAATGATTCAGCAGTGAGTAAGAAGTCTGAAAATGAAAGGATTTATCCCTGTCCTCCAACACTGGGCTGTCTTCTAAGATATGTTTCCCTGTTGTGAGGGGAGGGAATCTGAAGGTGACTTCAATTGAATTTCCCTCCAGGCAAATGAGATGGAAGCCGAGAAAAGATTCAAATAAAGTTAAATTATTCAATTCATTTTATGAAATAAGACTAATATGTGCTATGAAAGTTTATTTCAAGATTGTACTTTTTTACACAATGAATCTATGCTTTATTTGAACCTCCTTAATAAAATAAGGAACCATGATGAATTTACAAAGATGACATACTGATGAAAAAACATATAGGGCATAAGACCCAAACAAAATTACTTCTTTTTTTATACCTCTGGCCAAACCATATAACCATTACAATTATGTAAATAGAAGTCTTTATTTGACAAACTTCCAGGTAATTTTTCTTAGTGATAGAAATAGCAAATGAAGATTTATCATTAATCTTCAAATATGTTTTTGAAAATATATATATATATCCTTCTTAAACACTGTTATTTTGTAAAGTCCTCTTCACCAAATGGTCTATTCTTATTGCTCTAAATGTTTTTGTCCAAGGGAATTACATTAATTTTATAATAAAAGCATTTCAATCTCATGTGATTTAGTGGTATGCATGTAGCTTAGGATATATGTGGAAAATATGGGTATAACCAATTTATTGATTTAAATGTCAAATGCATATTATGGAACTGACCTGATTTTTATTTTTAGAATTTTCTTTTAAAAAAAGATGGGACAGTGAGAGAGAGAGAGAGAGAAAGAGACAAGCACTTTTTATTTAGTTTTTCATATGACTTTCAATCCACTTGTGTACCCGGGTGCTGGGGTTTGAACCCATGAACTTGTGCGTGCCAGACAAGTGCTGTAACCGCCGAAACACCGTGCCAGCTCCTTGTTTTTAGAATTTGAAATGATCATTAGTATCTACATTATAGAAGGATTAAAATTTATTTAAATCCAGGGACTGGAGTGGTAGCCCAGCAGCTGTGGTGTTTGCCTGGCATGCCCAAGTTCACAGGTTCAAACCGCAGCACCCATGGACACAACTAAGTGTCAGTGCAATGAAAGCCATGTGAAAAACTCAATCAAAACAGATTCTCTGTCTCTCTTTCTTTCTCACTGTCCTTCTCTCTTTTTCAAAAAAATATTTAAATCTCTACCAAGAAAAATAAGTTAACATTTTTATCATGAAAACAAAGGAAACAAAACATAATGCAAACTGAAAAACAGGGAAA
>PVKS010029931.1:0-24745 GCA_004027875.1 Aplodontia rufa | reverse complement strand
CATGCAGGGTGTCCTACTCCTGGCAGCCCTGAATGGGTGGAGTGCCGACCTTACCTGTGCAGGTGAGGGCTAGGAGTGGCCCACGCTCACACAGCCAGCAACTGGGCTGCCAAGGTCCCCATGCTCCTGAGCCTGGTGTGTGCTGGAAATAGTGAGGTGACGCTGAGGTCCTTGGTTCTCTGCAGCTCAGTGGTAGCCTCTGAGTAGTGGAGTGAGGTGGCGGATATTGGTGGCTCCTGAGAGGCTCTGGGGTCCAGGTTCTGTGTGGAGCAGGCTGCCAGTCTCTGTGATGAGCAGGGTAGTGCTTCACCATCCTTGGACTCCTGTCCCTATCAGCTGAGCCTCTGTTAAGGCCCTTGCACTTGGGGTCACTGTGCTGGGGAAGATTCTGTGCACCTGGCAGGTCTGGGACTCTGGGCCTCCAATGGCCAATTAGGGAGGCTCTGGGCCTCTGCAGTGCTGGGACTCCAAGCCCCTGAGCACCAAAGGTGCAGGGCTGTGGCCAATCTTTGTCCCATCTGCATCTCCATCTTCTCCCTATAGGGCAGCAGGAAGGCTGAATCTTCAGGGACTCCTGGAGTGACACAGCACAGACAAGTCAGAAGGACCTTGTGTCCAGCGTCCTTATCAGAGCTGCTGTCCTGGGGTGGGTGCAAGTGTGGCCTCCTGACCCAGTGCCCTTCCCTATGCTCCATCCTTGCCATGATGGTGTGAGGACGGTGATGTGGGTTGCTGCCCTGGCAGCCGGCCAGCCCACTCTACCCAGACTCAGCTCCTGCACAGGTAGGAGGAGGAGTGGAGCGCCTGTGTGTCCCCTTCTTTTGTAGTTTTTACCTACATGTGTAATAATACTCTATTTTTTGTGTTCCTAAATTCAAACAATTCCTTTTTGAAGGAATTCAACCATGTAGAAGTTATGAATCAAGAAGAGAAGCTGCCCTAAGCATCATGCCTCCCCTCCCTGAGTGGCCAGCGTGTCCCCCACACTGTGTCTGGGAGCTGCTGGTTTTTGCGGGTATCTGTGCTGTCTATCTCACAACCCTCACTGCTCTGAATTTGGGATTTTAGCTGAGTGCCAGGTTGGTGGCTGGAGGTGGATCCATCCGATTCCTCCTGGTGACCTGTCCACTCCTTTTCCCTGCTCTGCTGGTGTAGTCCGTGCATTTCCCTGTCCTGTGCCATTGCATGACCAATGTGCGTGCCTTGCCTCTGCTCTCATTTCCGTGCAGTCAGTCAGCCTGGTGGGTGGAATGTGGGCAGCTCCTCCCATCTGTTTCTGTCCTACCTGCCGGCTCAGGGCTGCAGGAGCAGCTGTGCTTCCCTGGTGGACAGAGCAGTCTCACCATTCCCTCTCCCATGGTTGTGCAGTTCTAGAAATATTCACTTTCCATTCAATCAAGGAAAGTCAGGTTCAACAGCCTGGCTGCCAGGTGGCCACTGTCTGCCCTTCCCTGCTGGACCTTGTCCATTCATCGGTCCACACTTTTCCCTCCATTTGCTTTTGCTCTGGATCTCCTTCTGTTTCTCCTGTAGGCCTCTGATTTTCTGTGTTTGTGAAGTCTCTATGAATAACAAACCCTTTAGGCTTAGCCACGTGCTGGGTATAAGGTCAGGCCTGTGAGGCCAGAGTCACTTATTCTCCAAGCCAAGTTATAAAGTACACTCTGATACGCAGCTTCCAAGTATTGCAATATTTGGCAATCAACATTACTTTAAATTCTACATGGTTCAAGGAAAATGAAGGGATGGCCGAGCGCCAGTCCCCTGGCTCCTGTACGCATGTCTGTCAGGCCTCAGTGACATGGCAGAAGAGCCATATACAGCTGCACTGGGGTTTGTGATAATCTCAGACAACAAGGAACACATCAGCATCCCATGGCACTAATGCCTTGTTACTTGTGTGCTAAAAACATGAAAACCAACAGCAGAGTGGGACACGGGGACAGGTGAGTCTGCTGGCACAGAAGAAGGTTTAGAAACAACCTCGGCGGGTGCAGAGCCATCACTAGGTAGGAATTAGAGCACTGTAGGGGAGGTACATGTGACCACCAACAAGTGACAAGTATGGTCACCAACAGGAGAGACATCACTTACAGGGACAATGTAAGTTAATCTTCTTGCAGTGAATGCAGAGCTGGCCGCTTGAAAGAGCAATTTAATTCTGTAAGGAGAATGATGGAGAGCATTCAACACTGAGATGCATTCTTTCTTATTGGGCTATTCTTATGGTAATTTAAAAATTATGCGAATGTAGAGAGAATACTACAGTGAGTCTCAGATGCCCCTCACTCAGCTTCGATAGCAGTCAACTCATGACAAACATAAAGCCTATTCCTCCCCCACCCCTGAGCCCTGTCTTAGTTCAAAGCAAATATTAGATATCACACAATTTCTTCTATGCATATTTCACCAAGTTCTCTAAACTATAAGGACTTTTATTTTCAAAAAGATATGCACAGCACCATTATACCTTTAAAAAATTCCCTAATGTCATCCAATATCCCTCATTGTTCAAATGTTCCATAAGCTCATAACGTAATGAATGCTATTTTATGCAGCTATTTAAATAACTATTTGTTTTAGTCAGCTTTTTTAATGTGGTGACCAAAAGACCTGAGAAGAACAATTAGAGGAGGGAAAATTTATTTGGGGACTCAGGGTTTCAGAAATCCCAGTCCACAGACAGTTGCTGGCTTCATTTTGTGGTGGAGGAAAATGGCTCAGAATGTGGTACCAGAAAGCAGAGAGAGATCCACTTCCTGGGTACAAAATAGAAGCCTCAAAGGCAGCATCCAGGGACCTAGCTCCCCCAGCCACACCCCACCTTCCTGCAGTCGCCACCCAGCACATCCCCATCACCATGTTAATGTACTTCACGACCCATCACTTCACCTCTAACACCTCTTGTGTTGTCTCACAAGAGATTCTGAGGGATATTGGTCTGTAGTTTTCTTTTTTTGATGTATCCTTGTCAGGTTTTAGTATCAGAGTTATGGTTGCTTCATAAAAAGTGGATGGGAGAATTCCCTCCTTTTCAATTTCTTGAAATAATAAGGAGAGGTGTTAGTTCCTCCTCAAAAGTGTGGTAAAAATCAGCAGGGAAGCCATCAGGTCCTGGGCTTTTCTTCTTTGGTAGACTTTTAATTGCAATATGGATTTCAGTGCCTGTGATTGGGTTGTTTAGGAATTCAGTATCATCCTGTGTCAATTTAGGCATGTTGTTTATGTCAAGAAATTTATCCATTACAAATATAGGGGAATCATCTCAGAAGGTGATCTCTGACCTCCACGAGATATCCATTTAACTCAGGGGTTCTTCTGGGGGAAACAGCAACATGGGGAATCCAAGCTGGGCATCCATGACATGGCATTAGCCCTAGATAACTAAGTATATATACATTTGTTCTTGAATGTTTGATAATGTTTCCCCCTCAGTTGTATCTCTATATCATCTAATAAAAAAATTTATCCATTTCTTACAAATTATCAAATTTGGAGGAATATAGATTTTCAAAATATGATCTTATAATTTCTTGGATTTCCGTGGGGTCAGTGGTGATAACCCTGATGAAGCTGGACGCAAAAATCCTTAATAAAATCCTAGCAAACCATATTCAAAAACTTATCAAGAAGATAATCCATCATGACCAAGTGGACTTCATCCCAGGAATGCAGGTCTGGTTCAACATATGCAAAACAATTAACGTAATTCCCTATTTAATTAGAATTGAGGACAAAACCATATGATCATCTCAATGGATGTGGAAAAGGCCTTTGATAAAATCCAGCACCCTTTTATGCTCAAAACTCTAGAGAAGATAGGGATCAAAGGAACATTTCTGAACTATGTAAAGGCTATATATGCTAAGCCCTCAGCTAGTATAATACTAAACAGAGAAGAGCTGAAAGCATTCCCACTAAAATCGGGAACAAGACAAAGCTGTCTGCCCTCACCACTTTTATTCAATATTGTTCTTGAGACCCTAGCTGGAGCAGTTAGGCAAGAGAAAGAAATCAAATGGATAAAAATATGAAGAGAGGAAGTCAAACTCTCCCTTTTTGCTGACAACATGATCCTTTATCTGGAAGATCCAAAAAACTCCATCAGTAAACTATTTGAACTTAAATGGATTTAGTGAAGTGACAGGCTACAAGATCAACATCCATAAATCAATAGCTTTCCTACACACTAATAATAGGACTGATGAAGAAATCATGAAATCAGTCCCATTCACAATCTTCGAAAAGAATAAAATACTTGGGAATTAACATTACAAGGGAAATCAAAGATCTCTACAATGAGAATTATTGGTCATTGAAGAATGAAATCCAAGATGACCTTAGAAGATGGAAAGATGTCCCATGCTCTTGGTTAGGCAGAATTAATATAATAAAAATGGCCATTCTACCAAAAGCTCTACATAGATTTAATGCAATCCCTATTAAGATATGTATGTCATTCTTTACAGACATAGAAAAAGCAATTCTCAAATTCATTTGGAACAATAAGAAACCTAGAGTTGCCAAAACATTACTAAGCAAGAAAGACAAATCAGGCAATTTTGCCAAACCAGATAAAAAACTATACTATAGAGCTGTAGTAACAAAGACAGCATGGTACTGGTATCAAGATAGGAAAGAAGACCAATGGAATAGAATAGGAGACCCTGAAACAAACCCTCAAATCTTTAATCACCTGATTTTTGACAAAGAGAGACAAAATATTACATGGAGGAGAGACAACCTCTTCAACAAATGGTGCTGGTCAAACTGGACAGTCACTTGCAGAAAGTTGAAATTAGACCCATATCTTTCTCCTTGCATGAGAATCAAATCAAAATGGTTCAAGGAGCTAGGAATTAAATCAGCTACCTTGCAACTGATGGAAGATGAATTAGGTCCAACACTTCAGCATTTGGTAGTAGGTAAAGACTCTCTCAACATGTCTCCAAAAGTGAAGGAAGTAAAGTAAAAAATCAGTGAATGGGATGCCCTGAAGCTAAAAAGCTTTTGCACTGCCAAGGAAACAATCAAAAGAGTCAAGAGGTTTCCTACAGAGTTGGAGAGAATCATGGGCTATGATTCCTCATATCCAGGGGCCTCATATCCAGAATCTACAAAATCCTCAAAAATCTCAACTACATAAACACAAACAACCCTATTAATAAATGGGCCAAAGAGCTAAACAGAAACTTCTCAACAGAGGACATTGATCAAGCCAATGAATACATGAGAAAGTGCTCTAAATCACCAGTAATCAGAGAAATGCAAATGAAAACTGCATTAAGATATCACCTCATGCCAGTCAGATTGGCAAAAATGAAGAAAATAATAATAGATGCTGGAGAGGTTGTGGAGAGATAGGTACACCAGCACACTGTTGGTGGAGCTGCAGACTGGTACAGCCCCTCTGGAAAGCAGTGTGGAGAATCCTCAAAAAACACCATATGATCCTGCTATTCCTCTCCTGGGTATTTTTCCAGGGGATTTAGAATCAGCACAGTACTGTGACACAGCGAAATTGATGTTCTTAGCAGCTCAATTTACAATAGCTAAATTATGGAAACAACCCAGATGTCCCTCATAGATGAATGGATCCAAAAACTGTGGTACATATAAAGCATGGAGTTCTACTCAGCAATTAGAAACAATGATATTGCATCTTTGAAGGTAAATGGGTGGCTATGGAAGAAATTATGCTGAGTGAAATAAGCATAACCCAGAGAACCAAGGGTTGAATGTCTTCACTCATCTGTGGAGGCTAGAGCTAAACCCTGACCATTGAGAAAGGAGGTCTATTATCATGTTTTAAACCCAGATAAGGTGTAGTGCCATACAAGCTAAGGCATTCGTAGAGATGTATTGGGAAGGAGGGGGAGGGAAAAGGGTGGGTAATTGGGGGCACTCTTGGGGGTAAATCTAATTTTCAGAAATATATATATATATATATATATATGTAATTTCATTAGAAGCTTGTTTGATTGTTCAACAAATAAATTTCTGAATAAAAAAAAGAAAAAATAAAGATTCTGAGGTACACCTCACATTTAGACCATAGCACTATCCTAGGCAGGTTCTTCCTGGGGATCATTGACAAATCAATCCCCCATTGCCTTTTCAGTCTGCAGGTGTCCTTCCCTACCTCCTCTGTTGTTGGTGGCAATGCAGTGGCTGCTGCTATTTGTTACCTTTGGAAGAAGCTGGGCTCCTTTGCAGAGCTTCCCGTGGTCTCGGCTCAGTGGTTCCTCATGTTGGTGCCCTTCATCATGCTCCTCTGCCCTGTGTCTCTTGTTAATCAGCAGTCACTTCTGGAACTTGATTAGAACCCATTCATTATTATTATCACCATAACCATTACTGGAAGGCATGGTGCTCTCAGAAGTGTGGAATCAGTATCAGCCATTGACAGAGTACTGTCCCTTCGTCCATTCTTTAGGTTTGAAAAAGGTGGCACCCAAACCAGTGCTGCTCAGCAGCATGCATGTATGGAGATGAGCCTTCCTGTGTGGGTAATGCATCTCCTTGTGAGAAACGGCCTGAGAACAGAATCCATACTTATTCATGATCCACCGTGGACCACCTGTGTTATATTCAGATGAGGAACACTGCAAAAATGTGTGGCTTCTCCCTTTCAAAACCATGAGTTTGCTTACTGACTTTCTATAGTGATGAATATTTTTTTGTACCAATGGGAACTCCAGACTCAAACATATCCACATTTAAGTTGAATACAATTATGATTCTTATTCATGCTAATACTGTGGCCATTGGGCCTCTCTTCAAATAGGCACTGTGCTAATCAAGCAAAGAGAGTTAAAATATCTATTAAAGTATTGTAAACTTGCATATAAAGTCCAAACCAAAGTATAAAAGAAACAATTTTCATAGGAAAGTACAGAAAATATGAAAGAAAAATACCTGAGTTATACCATAAACACTCTAAGATGATGTAGCTGTTGCTATTATCAAGGTAGACTTTGAGGGAAGAAGTTTATTGATGGAGACGTTTTGTAATGAGAATGTTCAACAGGACAATGTGAAAAATTTAAATTTGTGTATAGCTAATAAGGATTTAAAATATATAAAGCAAAAATGTGCATTTAAAGAAGAAAGGCATATGTACAAATCACAGTTGCTATTCTGCCACACCTATCTCAGTAACTAACAAAGCAAGCAATGAAAATCAGCAGCCACATTAGAACAGAGCACAGACGCCAACCCCATGAGCCTGCGTGACTCACAATGAACTCTGCGTCCAGCGACTGCAGAAGGAAACTCCTGGAATCGCCCGGAATATGGTCAGTGGGTAGCAGTATGTCCCAGCTCCTGTCACCTGGGTACTCAGAGTGTGCCCATATTTGGAAATAGGGTCTTTGCAGATGACTAGTTAATATGAGGCCCCAAGTCCAAGGATTGCTGTTCTTGCAAGAGGAGAGGGCACGAGATGTGGAGACACAGGAACAGAAGGGATGAGGGCAGGCACAGACTAAGGGTGAGTCAAATGTGGCAGTTGCAGGACAGGGAGCACCAGGATCATGGAAGCCTCCAAACTTGGGAAGCAGCAGGGTGAGGGCTTGCCTAGAACATTCAAGGCAAGTTGCCCCCAGTGGTTTTAATTTCGGTGCTTGGCTCTAGACAAGTCCTCAGATACATGGAAGAAAAGCTCAGTTGCTGAAAGCCACCATGTGTGGGGTATTTGTTGTTGGACAGAGGAAATTGCCATGGCAGGATGGGGCAGCAGATGGCTGTCAGTCAGTGAGGCAGCAGTGTACCCTCCTGGTCTGCTGGGCACAGCAGGGCTGAAGAGTAGGTCACAGCAGACTCTGCAAGGACAGTGATTGCCTTCCCAAGAGTCAACCAGATGCTGTAAGATTCACTTTCATTGTAACCATTACATAAACACACACTTTCATAGGAAAATTATGAGGGATGAAACAATGAGCACTGTCTCCCTCAAATGTGTGCACCTAAGGTGGGATTGTTAGGGAGCATAAGAGGTGGGCCACTTAGCGGAGTAGAGAGGTAGGCTTCTAGTAGAGTAGACAGGAGGGCTTCTAGTATAAAGATTTCTTGAGAGGTGGATTTCTTAGCAGAGTAGAGAGGTGGCCTTCTGAGTAAAGTAGGCAGGAGGGCTTCTAGGTAGAGTAGAGAAGTGGGCTTCTCAGAGTAGAGAGGGGGGTTTCTGAGAGAGGTAGGCTTCTATGTATAATAGAGAGGTGGGTTTTTGGTAGAGAGGAGAGCTTAGAGGTGTGTTTGTAATGGAGAAGAGAGGTGAGGTTCTAAGCAGAGATATGGGTTTCTTAGTAGTGTAGAGGTGGGCTTCAGAGTAGAGTAGAGAAATGGATTTCTGAGCAAAGTAGACAAGTGAGCTTCTTAGTGCAATAGAAAAATACAAAGGCTGGTTTTTTACTGGAGTACAGAGGTGGGTTTCTGAGTAAAGTGGATAGGTGGGTTACTGAGTAGAGTAGAAAGGTGGATTTCTTAGAGAGATGGGCTTCTTGGTATAGCAGCAAGGAGGGCTTCTGAGTAGAGTTGAGAGGTGGGCTTCTTAGAAGAGTAGAGAGGTGTGTTTCTTTCTTTTTTTTTTTTTTAAGAGAGAGGGACAGTGAGAGAGACAGAGAAAGAGAGAAACAACTTTATTTAGTTTTTCACATGGCCTTAGTTGCTCCAACACTCAGTTGTGTATGTGGTGCTGGGGTTTGAACCTGGGTCCTCGTGCTTGCCAGGCAAGCGCCGAAACCGCTGAGCCACCGCTCCAGCCCAAGAGGTGTGTTTCTTAATGGAGAAGAGAAGTGGGTTTCTTAGTAGAGTAAATAAGTGAGTTTCTTAGTAGAGTAGCGGTAGGCTTCTGAGTAGAGTAGCAAGGTGAGACTGAGTAGAGAGATGGATTTCTTAGAAAGGTGTGGTTCTAAGTAGAGAGAGATGGGCTTCTTAGAGCACAGAGATTGGGTTCATAGTAGAAAAGTGGTTTTCTTAGTAGAATAGAGATGTAGATTTTAGTAGAGTAGAGAGATGGGCTTATTAGTAGTGAGGTGGGTTTCTTAGTAGAATAAGGAGGTGGTATTCTTAGTAGAATAGAGAGGTGGGTTTTCTTAGTAGAGTACGGAGGTGGGTTTCTTAGAGAGGTGGGCTGCTTAGTGGAGTAGAGAGACAGACTTCTTAGTAGAGAGGTGGGTTTCTTAGCAGGTTATAGATAAGGGCTTTTTAGTAGAACTGAGAAGTATTATTTTCTAGTAGACAGGTGGGGTTCACAGTAGAGTAGAGAGGTGGGTTTCTAAGTAGAGTAGAGATGTGGGCTCCTGAGTAGAGTGGAGAAGTGGGTTTCTTAGTTGGGTAGAGAGGTTGGATTCTTAGTAGAAGAGAGAAGTGGTTTCTTAGTGGAGTAGAGAGGTGAGGTTCCTATAGAGTAGAGAGGGGGGCTTTTTCATAGAATAGAGAGGAGCACTGCTTAGTGGAATATAGAGGTGGGCTTCTTAGAAGAATAAAGAGGTAGATTTATTAGTGAAATAGAGTAGTGGGTTTCCTAGTAATTTAGAGATGTGGGGTTCTTTGTAGAGTTGAGAAGTGGATTTCTTAGTATAGAGGTGGCTTTTATGGTAGAGAAGAGGGCTTCTCAGTAGAGAATAGAAGTGGTTTCTGAGTAGACTAGAGAGGTTGGCTTCTGAATAGAGTTGAGGAGTGTGTTTCTTCGTGGGTAGAAAGGTGGGCTTCTTAGTGAAGTAGAAAGGCATATTTCTTGGTGGAGTAGAGAGGTGGACTTCCTAACAAAGTAGAGACATGGACTTCTGAGTGTATTAGAGAGATGGGCTTCTAAGTAGAGTGGAAAACTGGATGTATTAGTAGAGAAGTGGGCTTCTGAGTGGAGTTGAGAGGTGGCTTTTTGTGAAGTAGAGAGGTGGGCTTATTAGAGTATAGAGGGGGCATTCCTGAGCAGAGTAGACAAGTGGATTTCTGAGGGGAGTAGAGAGGTGGATATCTTAAGTGGGGTTCTTAATAGAGTATAAAGTTGGTTTCATAACAGAGTAGAGATGGGGGCTCTGATTAGAGTAGAGAAGTGGGTTTCTTTGTCAAATAGAGTTGTAGATATCTTTGTAGAGTAAGAGTTGGGCTTTCTAGTAGAAAATAGAGTTATGGTTCTTAGTAGAGTAGCGATGTGGGCTCCTTAAGAGAGAGGTGGGTTTCTTGGCAGAATATAGAGGTGACACTTTAAGTAGAATAGAAAAGTGAGTTTCATAGTAGAGTAGTGAGGTTTGTTTATTAGTAGAGTATAGAGGTGGATTTCTTAGTAGTTAGGTGGGCTTCTTAGTAGACTGGAGAGGTGGGCTTCTGAGTAGAATAGAGAGGTAGGTTTCTTAGTTGAATAGAGTGGTGGTTTCTTATTCAAGTAGAGAGGTGTGCTTCTTAGTAGAGATGAGAGGTGGGATTCTTAGTAGAAAATTGGGTTTCTTAGTAGAGTATAAATATGTGCTTCTTAGTAGAGTATAGAGGTGGGTTTCTTACTAGGTTATAGATGTGGGCTTCTTAGTAGCAATGAGAGGTGGATTTTCAAGTAGAGAAGTGTGTTTGTTAGTAGAGTAGAATGGTGCTTTGCTAAGTAGAGTAGAGAGGTAGGCTTCTTAGTGGAGTAGAGAGGTGAATTTTTTGTTGTAGTGGAAAAGTGGGCTTCTGTGTAGATCAGAGAGGTGGGCTTCTGAGTACAGTGTGAGGAGGGTGTCTGAATAGAGTAGAGATTTGGGCTTTGGGGTAGAGTAGAGGAATTGACTCATTAGTGGAGTGGTGGTTTTCTTCATAGAATAAAGAGGTGAGTTTCTTGGTGGAGTAGAATGGTGGGCCTCTTTGTAGAGTAGTGTGTTGGGCTTCTGAGTGTAGTACGGAGGTGGGCTTCAAAGTAGAGTAGAGTGGCAGGTGTATTAGTAGAGTAGAGAGGTGTACATCTTCATAGAATAGGGAGGTGGGCTGCTGAGTAGATTAGAGCAGTGGCCTCTGAGTAGATTAGAGAGGTCAGCTTCATAGTGGAGTAGAGTGGGTGGCTTCTTATTAAAGTAGGGAAGTGGGTTTCTTCATGGAGTAGAGAGGTGTTCTTAGTAAAATAGAGATGTGTTCTTAGTGGAGTAGAGAGGTCAGCTTCTGTGTAAAGTAGAGAGTTGTGTTTCTGAGTAGAATGTTGAGGTAGGTTTTTTAGTAGAGAGGTGGGATTATTAGCATTGAGGTGGGGTTCTTAGTAGAGTAGAGAGTTGTTCTTAGTAGAATAGAGAGGTGTATTTCTTAGTAGAATAGTGAAGTGGGTTTCATAGTAGATTAGAGATGGATTTATTAGTAAAGAGGTGTTTTCTTAGTGAAGTAGACAGGTGGGCTTCTTAGTAAGGTAGAGGAGTAGATTCCCTGGTAGAGAGTTAGTTTTCTTAGTGGAGTAGAGATGTAGGCTTCTTAGTAGAGAAGAGGGGTGTGTTTCTTAGTAGAATAAAGTGGTGGGGTTCTTAGTAGAATAGTTTGGTGGTTTTCTTAGCAGATAGGTGGGCTTTTTAGTAGAGTGGTGGGCTTCTTAGTACAGTGGAGAGGTAGGCTTCTCAGTGGATAGGGGGTTTATTTTCTTTTTTTAATTTAAAGAAAAATATTTACTGAAGATTTGAAAAACAATTCCTGAAAGATTGACTTTTTCAAAAAACTGCAAAATATGCATAAGACACAAATAAAAAAGCCATGAAACAAGCAACCATTCTTCAAATACTTGAGCAAAGACAAAATGCCTAAGGAACAACATAGACAACTTGCAAAAGTTGGTCTCTTTAGTTTAAGCACCATTAAAAAAATAAAAAGGAAATAAATGTTCTCTGGACAATAAAATATAAAAATAAAAATAGCACAAATGGATGAGTGTGTTCAGTTATATATGCTGAATTGTACCTTTGGCACTAAGAATCAGAGCATTTTGTCATATGGCATTAACACATATTATAAAAGTGTGTAGTATCAAGGGAATAAAACTACCAGCATTCAAAAGCAGCTTTGTCAACTACGCAAACACTCTACAACATGTCTTTCCATTGTCCATCATTGAACACACTGGTAGGAACTTTGAAATGAAAAAAAGAAAGGAAAAAAGAGCAGTAACCCCTTTTATTTTCTCTATTTAAAATTAAACAGGAAACAACATCAATTCTGATATATATTAACACCTTCAAAGTATATCATTTGTACAAGAAAAGGACTAAGAACAAAAATGTGTTTACAGAGATCCAAACACAAGTGAGTGAAGAGCATCACCTCGCACTGCTTTCCTGTGGTACTCAGGAGGAGCCACTTCACCATCACTGGCACTAAACAAAGTTGCAGAATTCTTTCCCAGGTATTTGAGGAAATCACAAAGATAGTTCAGTAATAAAGCAAGGCTCTTCTCATCCAGAGGTGTATAGGCCAACATTGCTCCAATTTGTACAAATGATCTCAGTAGATGTGGTACTCCATGCACCTGGGACAAGGTAAGGATTTCAGCATTGTGCGGTCTCTCAAATTTGTAGAGAAATTGAGTGCCCAATGTTAAATTGAAGTATTCTTTTATTCCTGCCACAACTTTATTAACAGGATATTCCTTATTGTTTGTGTTCCCTTGAGATTTCTTATAATTTGCATAATCCTCTAGTATGGAATCCACATTCTCCTTTCCAGGAAGATAAAAGAGCTGTTTTTGTCTGGTAATTAAGTCCTAGTCATCATCAAACCATGGTTTTAGTTCTTCAGGAATCTTTACTTTAACTTCAACCCTGTTCATAAATGTTTCTTCATTTTCTACAGTAGGATCTACCGGGGCCCTTTTCTTCCAAGGAGGCTGAGTTGTCTCACTGGTACTGCACCATCTCCATTTCCAGGTGTTTTCTGTTTGCTCTTTTTGTTTTCACTTCGACATTTTTCTGCTGCAGACCAGATGTCTTCTTTCGTGGCACAGCCCCTCTCATCTTCCCCTCTGTGCACTGCTCCTGATTGGCTTTTTGGAGTTCTCACTGTTTCTGCAGATTGGTGTCCACGTACTTGAGCACTCTGCTCTCTGGAACCCATTCCTCTCAAGTTTTATTCTAACCACTGTAATGTATCAAGTATTTTACTTGTTTTTCCTTTATGGCAACCTTAGCACACTTGGCTTCATAAAGAAGAGGCCCATGAAAGCATAGCATTTGCTCACCCTGCTGGAATTTCAGCTTCGGGTCCTGCTTTGGTGCCATTTATCAAGAGGTAGATTTCTTAGTAGGGTAGACAGGTGGGCTTCTGAGTAAGAGTTGGTCTTCTTAGTGGAGTAGAGAGGTGGGCTTCTTAGTGGAGTAGAGTGGTGGGTTTCTGAGTAGAATAGAGAGGTGCCTTCTCAGTAGAGTAGAGATGCGGGCTTCTGAGTATAGTTGTTTCAGTTCTCTTAGCTGTTACATTTTCTGTCAACCTCGCATTGCAGAAGCTGCTGTATTCTGCCATCCACATGTCTGACATCCAGTCATGCTCTTCAGAGCCATCATCTCACATGTGCATGGAGGTGGCTGCAGGCTGCTTGAGGGACCGAGGTTGGGGCACATGGTGGTCACCCATCCTCGCCCTTGCCTTTCTGTTTTTGTTTCTTTAGAGTCTCTGTGGGTCTGCTCTGTTGTGTTCAGACTCCCAGAAGAGCCCAGGAGTGAGCTCTTCATGCCATGGATCAATCCACTGACATCCTGGTGACTGCGGCATCACATCTCATTCCCCTTTCTCCTTCCACTCAAATGGCCACATTTCACTCAAAGTTATTGTACCAGTGAGTCCCACCAAAAACCCGGAGTGCTGGTCTCCTCCATCCTTCCTCATTTTGGGTGTACTAAAGGCTACCATTCTATTCTAGTTTGCGTTTTCTAGCTGCTAAGGAGTTTCAGTGACTCCTCAAAAGATGTCAGTGTTTCAATCTGGGTTTCTGTTTTTCCTTCAGGTTCTTGATCACATTTTACTTTCCATGACTGTGTTCTTAAGGAGTCTTGATTTTGCAGGATGCATTTCTCCTGTTGTAATTTCCTGAGTTTTTTTTTTTTTTTTGACATGGCGCATTCTGTTTTAGAATTGCTTGTTTATTCCATAAATATTCTCTCAGGGTTGGAATGGCTTTAAACGCATAGAGCCAAGGTGCTGTTTCAACTTGCAGGACAAGGACTGGTAGGTCCAAAGGTCATGGAATATGGCCAGCTTCATATCCCATGGAGAGCTGAGCTCCCTAAATGAGGGCTTGTACCCCACATTTTCTGTACTGCAGCTGGGTAGGTGGATGCCATGGCTACGCCTCTGACACAATGCTGTCCACACCTGTGGTGTACTGGAATGGGCACCAAGGACCTTTTGTTCACAGATGTAGCTGCCATGTCCTCCTCAGGTGTCCACCTGGCTGCTGTGTGGCAAAGGACTATGAGACAGACCAAGGCCACTTTGCCAGTCAGGCGTACTGGGGAAAGTCCCACAGCTCTTGGGAAGATCAGTACTACCTCAAACATGTTTCTCTGGTGATAGTGTGGAAGATGGACTGTACGAAGGCACAGTGAGGCTCATGGGAGACCAACAGATGTTAAGACTTGAGTTGGGTGAGGACAGGAGAGCTGGAGATATATTGTATGTTGAACCCAAAGGGTGCAGGTAGCACACACAATTGGTACATAATGAAGTAGTAATGTAGAAGAGAAGTCACAGAAGGACAGAGAGATAAAGATTAAGGAAATGATGGCCAGAATTTCCTTGATTTGGGGAGAGAAATTGACATCCAAATTCAGGAAGCCCAAGAGATCCCTAAAAGGACATTGAAGAAGGAAATTGAAGTAGACCTGAAGAGATAGCAACACAGTCCATGTTCTTGGTTAGGCAGAATTAATATAATTAAAATGACCTTAATGCAATCTGCAACAAGATACCAATATCATTCTTTACAGATATGGAAAAAACAATTCTCAAATTCATTTGGAACAACAAGAAACCCAGAATAGCCAAAACATTACTAAGCAAGAAAGATGAAACAGGAGGTTTCACAATACCTGATTTAAAATTATATTATAGAGCTGTAGTAACAATAACAGCATGTATTGGTATCAAAATAGGCATAAAGACTATGGAATAGAATAGAAGACTGAGAAAAACCCACAAATTTTTTAAACATCTGATATTTGACAAAGGGGGTCAAAATATAACATGGAGGAATGACAGTCTATTCAACAAGTGGTGCTGGATAAATTGAA
Organism: Aplodontia rufa; assembly: GCA_004027875.1. NCBI lineage: Eukaryota > Metazoa > Chordata > Mammalia > Rodentia > Aplodontiidae > Aplodontia > Aplodontia rufa. The sequence continues at coordinate 9,521 of PVKS010029931.1, read as the reverse complement.
CAGCCACTCGGCAGAAAGTTGAAATTAGATCCTTATCTCTCACCTTGCATAAAGGTCACATCAAAATGGACCAAGGATCTAGCTACCATGCAACTGCTGGAGGAGAAATTAGGAACAACACTCCAGCATATGAGAGTAGGAAGCAACTTCCTCAACAATAAAAAATAAACTAAATAGCTTTTGCTCAGCCAAGGAATTGGTCAAAACTGTCAAGAGAGAATCCACGGAATTGGAGATAATCATGGCTGTGATTCCTCTGACAGGAGACTAATATCCAAAATTTACAAAGAACTCAAAAAACTCAATCTCAAAACCACAGATAATCCAATCAATAAATGGTCTAGAGAGCTAAACAGAAGCTTCTCAACAGAGGAAATCAAGCAAGCCAATGAATACATGAGAAAGTGTTCTAAATCACTAGCATTCAGAGAAACACAAATCAAAACTACATTAAAATTTCACCTCTCTCCAGTCAGATAGGCAGTGATGAAGAATATAAACCATAACAGATGCTGGAGGGGTTGATAGGAACACTGGCACACGGTTGGTGGAGCTGCAGTCTGGTACAGCCACTCTAGAAAGCAGTGTGGAGACTGCTCAAATTGTTAGGGTTGGGTCCACTGTATCACCCAGCTAGCCTTCTTCTGGGTGTTCCAAGAAGAGCTAGAATGAGCCATTACGGTAACAGCAAAATCTATGTTCATAGCAGCTCAGTTTACAATAGATAAATTGTGGAATCAACTCAGATGCCCCTCACTGGATGAATGGATCCAAAAGCTGTGATATATGTATACAATGGAGTTCTACTCAGCTATTAGAAACAATGATATTGTGGCCTTTGAAGGCAAATGAATAGCAATGGAAGAAATCATGCTGAGCGAAATTAGCCAAACTCAGAGAATCAAGGGTTGACTGTTCCCCCCATTTGTGGAGGCTGGAGCAGAACCCAGGCTTGAGTGAGAGGTAATTCAATCCATGTACTAGACTCATCAAAGTTGAAGTAACGTGGTGCTGGGAAGGGAAGAGGTGAGAGAGAGGGGTAAGAGAGGGATGATAGGGAGTGATCTATTGGGGAATCAACAACGTATCTTACTCTTTAATCACCTGAGAAGCTGAATAGTACTTATGCAATCATTTAATTATGGAAAATGCACAATCATATACATGTGTGTCCAGAGTGGACAGAGACATAGTCTAGTACACAGAGCAAGCTTCCAAAACGCAAGTTATGCAGTGAAGCAACTTGGCCTGAGCCATAGCTCCTGCGCTGTACCAAGAATAACTCACAGAAGATTAGCAGCTGTGAGCCCTACCCAAAAGTTCATACAAATGAAAAAAACTACAAATGGGCGTAACCAAGTGCCATCTACCCAAAAGTTCATATGAATAAAAAAACCCCACAAACAGGCGTTCCCTTATCTGGGTAACCAGGAGAGACCCTACCCAACAATGGGAAAATCCACAAGTGGGCCTTAACCTCAGAAAAAGAGGATAAAAACCGAGGCCTGCATCCAAGAAATCGGGAGACATACCCCACAATGGAAGCGTTTTGACATTGGTCCTTACGCCCATTGCATGCCTCCTCTCCATCCCTTGCAACCTGCTTAACCTGCCATCAAACCCAGCAACTCTGCTCCAGAGTCTGAAGCAGCCTGCTACGCTGAACTCAGCAACCGCGACTCCATCTTCTGGAGAGCGCCTGATATCAGCTCCCTGGTGAGTGCCTGCCTGCCTGATTCTTCAGCTCCCTGTAATTTGACCTCCGCTCCTGGAGAGTGCCTGGCCTGACCTGCCTGACGACTCTGCGTGCATCCTACTGGTAACCATGGACATCACACCAATGCTGGTGAGAGGACTATGAACTTATTCTTCCTTACCTATTGCCTTAAGCTTATTGCATTAAGAATAGTCTATAAGTGGTATGTAATTATTAGATTATATTATGTGTGCTGTGACTAAGTAAGATAAGAATATAGGAGAGTGTGATTTGTAGTGTGACATCCCTTGAGAATTGTGATATTAATGCCTTTGAGTGCTGTGTTAAATAAATAATATTAAAACGGAACTTGTCTCATTGCATCTGTCACTAAACGTGCAATCTCTTAGAGAGAGTGGTCAACTGCAGGCGTAGATATCAGCACCGCCACTCGGGCCTCACTCACGACAGTGTGTATACATACATTTATATCTGTTATAGGGAGGAAATATAGATGAGCCAAGAGACTGGGCTGTGGGTCATGTGGGGGTGATTCTGGATTAATATCAAAAGCAAATCATATTATTACTACATATGCATTTATGATTATACAATAACACAATGCCTCAATTTAAAAAAAAAGGCTGAACCTAATGAGGTCACACCAGGGCATGTGTTAATTAAGCTTGAAAATGATCAAATGAGAAACAAAGGGAGATTCTGAAAGAAGCAACGGAAGAGGTCTGCATTACATACAAGGAAACAGCTACAAGATTATCAGTGAATTTCTCAGCAGAAACCCTGCAGGACAGGTACAATGTTGATGAAGACTTTTCCAGAGAAACAAATATGGAGGGGCTTTCTCATTACTGGGCCTATCTTACCAGGAGAGCTAAAAGGAGATCCTCAGGCTGAGAGGTAAGAGTGCTAAAAAGCTGGGCGCAGCAGTGTACACCTGTAATACCAGCGGCTCAGGAGGCTGAGGTGGGAGGAGTGCAAGTTTAAATCCAGCCTTAGCAACTTATTGAGACCTTAAGCAACTTAGTGAGACCATGCTTTGAAATAAAATATAAAAGGGCTGGGGATGTAGCTAGTGGTTAAGCAACCTTTTGGGTTCAATCTTAGAACCAGAAAAAAACAAAACAGTGACTTGAGATAGATTTGATCATGAGACTAAATGGATGCACAGTGTAAGAGAAGCCAGTTCTCACACCTGTAGCAGAGTGGGTGCTGGAGGGAAAGAGGGTGCAGAGTCGTGTTGATTGAAGTGAAGTAATAATCAGTTTGAAATAGTCTTCTATAACTATATGAAGTTTCATGCAAGCCCTGTTTATATCAGAGAAAAACACCAGGGTAAATGTTAAGAGGACAGATATAAAAGTAAAGCATTGTCCTCACAGAAAGCAAGAAATCACACAGACGCTAGCAAGAGAGGAGATGGTTAAAAAAAAAAGACAGAAAATGTTCAGCAAAATGACAATGGTCCGTCCTTACCTGTGGATGTTCACTTTAAATGTAAGCAGCGCAAACTCACCAATCAAAACCTGGGGTCGCGGAATGGTTGGAACAAAACACATGCAGCCGATTCCGTGTGCTGGGGACTCGCAGACTGAACGCAGCCGATTCCGTGTGCTGGGGACTCGTTTGAGACTGAAAGGTGTTGCTCTGACTTAGAGGCCATGTGCAGGTGGGTTTGTATTTTGCTGTGGTGAGGAGCACATCCCCTCTGTCCTTCTTCTTGGTGGCCGTGTCCTGAGCCTCTTCCCTCTGCCACATTCTTCTTCAATGAAGTACAGCCTCACCTTGATCCCCAAGGCATGGAGCTGGCCTCTATGGGCTGAGAAATCTGAAACCAGGAGCCCCCAAATCAACTTTTACTCCTTAAAATTATTCTCGTCAGGTCTTTTGGACATGGCAGGAAATAAGCTGACTAAAAATAGAAAATCACGACTCAAAGTGCAGGGTTTAAAAAAGGCTTTCCATGCTAATGGAAGCCAGAGAGCAGGGTGGCAAAACAGACTTTAAGTTAGAAACAGTCATGACAGTCAAAGGAAAGCCATTGCCTGTGACAAAGGGTTAGCACAAAGGAAGCCGCACAGGTGTCAGCATGCACACCCACCCTGCCTCCCAGCACCCGAGCTCGCCAAGCAGACGCTCCGGGCCTGAGTGGGACGGAGCGCAGCACTGAAGAGCAGGGTGCAGGGACCCTGTCCAGTGAGTGGACCACCCAGAGGCACAAGCAACAGGGAAGAGCAGCTTTGAGCACCCCTGAAGCCCAGCAGCTGAAACCCAGTGGAGCCCGCTCTGCCCAGCGGCCTCAGAGCCACCGCTTCATCCCCCAGAATTAATCTCAACAGACTGGAAGGATAAAAACCATCGCAAGCATTGTTTATGACCCAGATGGGATGAAAGCAGAAGGGAAAGATGAAGAATATGTGGAAATGAAGCACCGCATGCTTGAGCCCCGGCTGTGTCAGCAGAGAACCCAAGGGGGTTGTTGGTGAACAGGCGAGGGAGAGCAGGAACAGCAGGAAGCATATAGAGGAAGCCGCTGGCAGTAAATGCACAGCCTTCCAGAAGGCCTCGGAGGAAAGCCCAGCCCTAGCCCTCAAGGGGCACAAACAGGAGAACAAGCTACCATCAAACACTGCCCAGGAAAAGAAAGCGCGAGTCTTAGGGCAGAGTGAAGTGGAGAACACACAACAAACCCAGCTTTCAAGCTTTCATGCGTGCTCCAGGCGGGCATCATGTGGGGGATTGTGATGTAAGTGTGTGTCCCTGGAAAGGTTTGTTTTTTTTTTTTTTTTTTTTAACAAAAGGATAAACAAATGACAAACCCTTTCCCAGAGTCAGCAAAAAGAGAACGAGCTCAGGAAGTCAGACAGAAGAATTGCCTCTATGCTTTTCCCACTAGGAATGCCCCGGAAGGACCCTTAGGAGCATGCATGGGACAACCAGTTGGACAATCACAGGCAAATTCCCTTGCACAACCGGCCATGAGGGAATAGGGAGGAAAGAGCCTGAACACATTAATAACAAAAAAGAAGATGAAGTCTGATCACACACATGGCACGGAGAAGGTCCCCGCAGAGAACTTACCAGGGACACCACCAGGCTCTCAGGTGCGCTTCCCACCCTAGAGGCCTCCCCAGCACCCCACCCAGGCTCTGAGGTGCACCTCTCACCCTAGAGGCCTCCCCAGGACCCCTGCTAGGCTCTCAGGTGTACTTCCCACCCTAGAGGCCTCCCCAGGACCCCTGCTAGGCTCTCAGGTGCACTTCCCACCCTAGAGGCCTCCCCAGGACCCCTCCTAGGCTCTCAGGTGCATTTCTCACTGGCAGATGCTGATGGAAGGCAGAGTGCCCTGGTACCGCCTGTCCCACTCACAATGCACAGAACATTGCCAAAGCTGGCCTTTGTCACTAGGTGCCTGGATGAATCAGATGTGAACTGTATTCACAGCAGAGCACACCCAGCCTTCAAAAGTGGATTTTGCCCTTTGTGACAACGTGGATGAATGTAGAGGAAATCGTAGTGAGCGAAAGGAGCCCAGCACAGGGAATAGGTCTCAAAGATTTAAAAAGAATTGGTACCCTTCTCAACCTCTTCCTAAAACTTCAAGAATAGAATACTCACTTTGTGAGGTGTGTATCTCCCTGACTCCACAAGAAAAGAGAACCACAGGCCAATATTTCTGACCAACTGCAAACCCCAGAAAATGGTCACACACTGAACTCAAGAGCACATGGAGTAGATCCTGTGTCATGACCAAGTGGTGTCCCCCCCGGGACACCAGGACAGGGCTGTGGATGCACATGGGTCATTGTGTAGTCATGGGGACGTGGGAGCACATGGGCCTCGTGTGGATGCAGAGTGAGCACCTGGGTCGGCTCAGCGCTCCTCTCAAACACCAAGCACAGAGGGACTTGCAGCCCCAGCCACACGTGAAACCTCCCAACCAGGCTCCTGTTGATGGCGAAAGCAGAACTTTATCGCCCAGCCATGTCTGGTCAATGTGGCCTGGAGATGCCAGCAGGGCATGCGCACAGGGCAAGCAGCAGCAGGCTTCCAGGTCAGAGGTCAGAGGTCAGGAACGGTGAGAGGAAGAAGGAAAGTGCATGCGTTTGCAGACGACACCGTCATGCGTGTTGAAAACCCTGAAGACGCCAAGCTGTTGGAACTAAGGAATGGATCCAGTGCATTTGAAGAGCAGAAAGCCACTAACGCGGTTGCTTTCTGCACACTGGCAGTGAGCGGCCTGAGAAGGATATCCAAAAAGACTCTCCTTTACGATCGCATCAAAAGAGTAAGCATCGAGGAATAAACAACAGGAGAATGATAATTATACACTGCACTTGACACAGACGTGGGTGAGGGCAGACACCCTGTGCTCAGGACTAGAATCAGTGAACTGCTACGATTCCCACACGACCAATGCAATCCCTAATAACATCAAAGTAGCATTTTGTAGAAATAGAAAAATATTCTAAAATCCCTACGGAACCACAAACACCCCAAAAATCCAAAGCAGTTTTAAGCAAAAAAACCCAAAGATCGAAGGTCCTGATTTAAAAAATATATTATGAAGCTACAATAGCCAGAAAAATATGATACTGTCACAAAACCAGACATATCACCCAATGGGACCGAACAGGAGCCTGGAAGAAAGCTGCGCCACACGTGGGCAGCTGCTCTTCAACAGGTGCCAAGAACACACAGCTGGCAAAGGGCGTCATCCGCCGATCACGCAGGGAAAATCAGATGCCCACAGGCAAAAGCATTGCGGTGGACTCCTCTTACCCCGTACACAAGAATCAAGCCAAAATGGATTAAAGACCTACAGCCATTAAACCCCTAGAAGAAAACGTAGAGGAAAAGCTTTGGGGCATTGGTCATGGCAATGAATTCTTAAATATGACACCAAAACCAAGAGCAAGAAGAGCAGAAACATACAAGTGAGACCACGCAACACCAAAAACTTCTGCACAGTGACTTACTGGATGGGGGAAAATATTCGCACACTATGTATCCGATAAGGAGGTGATAATACATGGAACTTCTGCAGCCCAGTGAAGAAACCCCAAACAAACCAACTATAACGGGCAAACTCAATAGATGTTTTCCCAGAGAAGACATCCATGGCCAAAAGGCTATGAACAGGCACCCCACATCTCTACATCGTATCAAAATTCAAAAATCACATGTGTGGTGAGGAGGTGGACTCTCAGTGCAGATGTCACTGGGTGCCATTGCTGTGGAAAACAATATGGCGCTTCCTCAAAGAATTAAAAATAACACGACCCAGCGATCCACTGGTCCTGTGCCTAGGTGTACATTCAGAGGAATTAATATTAGAATTCAAGCAATACCCACACTCCCACATTCACTACAGCCTCATTTGCCTTGTCTGAGCCATGGAAAAACCTAAATTTTCGTTGACAGAAGAATGGACAAGGGAGATGGTGCACCACAATGTGAAGGTACCCAGCCGTGGAACTCCACAGGATGAACTTGAGAAGAGCAGGGTGGGTGTGAAATGTCACGTGCAGGACAGACTGCATGGGACCACACATATAAGGCATCTGTAGAACTCTGGAAGCAGAGGTCAAGGAGGTGCTTCTGGGGACCGGGGGAAGGGAGCATCAGCCACAGGGCACACAGGTCCACCACACAGGGTGAGCAGGACCTTGGGAACTGCACTGCCCCAGGTCGCTCATGGAGAACAGTGCTGGGTCATGATCTTAGATGTGTGCTCGGGTGGCAGATCTTAAGCGCTCTTATCACAAAATAGCAGATGATAAATAAATGAAGAGGGAGGAGGAAACATTTGGAGGAGATGGGTATGTTTGTGGCACAGATCATGGTGATGATTTCACAGATGCATACTTACCTCCAAACTCCCGTTAAATCTGTATAGCTTTTGTGTGTCAATCACACATCAATAAAGTGATAAAAGATCAGTTGACATGGTACTGGGAAAACTGCTTGTCCACATGTAGAAGAAAGAAACTAGACCCTATCTCTCACCCTGCAGAAAAGTCAAATCAAAATGGATCAAAGTCTTAGGAATTAGACCAGAAACTTTGCAACTGCTAGAAGAAAGCATAGGGTCAGCATTCCATTATATTGGTGCAGGTACTGACTTCCTTAAGAAGACCCCTAAACCTCAAGAAATAAAACCAAGAGTCAGTAAGTGGGATGCCATCAAATCTAAAAGCTTCTGCATAGCAAAGGAAACAAGAATGTAAAGAGAGAGCCTACAGATGGAAGAAAAATATTTACAGCTGCTCCTCAGATGAGGCGTTAATATCCAGAACATATGAAGAACCCCAAAAACTTAACACTCCCCAAGATAACCAATAAGTGGGCAAATAACTAAACAGACATTTCTCAAAAGAAGAAATACAAATGACCAACAAATACATGAAAAAAATGTGCAACATTGCTAGCAATCAGGGAAATGCAAATGAAAAGTGCACAGTTGTTTCCTGTCACTCCCGTCAGAATGGCAGCCATCAGGAGAACAAATTATAGCAAATGCGGGTGAGGGTGTGGGGAAAAGGCCCACTAGCACACTGTTGGGCAGACTGCAAATTAGTAAACCACTCTGGAAAGCAGTTTGGAGGCTCCTCAAAAGACTAGGAATGGAGCCACCATACGACCCAGCTACCCCACTCCGTGGTGTTTTTCCAAGGGAACTCAAAGGGGCATGAGACAGGAACACAGCCACACCCATGTTCACAGAGTGCAGTTCACGGCAGCCAAGCTGCGGAGCCAGCCCAGGTGCCCGCCAACAAATGACTGGATCAAGAAATCATGGCGGGTGTACACAGTGGAGTTCCATTCAGCCGTAAAGAAGAAGGAGATGATGGCATTTCCCAGTAAGTGGATGGAACTGGAGACACCATGGTAAGCAAAGTAAGTGGCTCGGAAAGTCAAGGGTTGAATGTTTTCTCTCATATGTGAAGCTAAGCAAAATATGGGGAAGGGGGAATTTGACATGAAAATACAGGGAAGGTGAGTGCCATCAAAGATGGAGATTGAGAGGGAGGAGGAGGGTGGGAAAGGGTTGGAAATGTAGAATGAATACAACAAAACTGTTATAAATGAAATCAAACACGTGGTCGGGTGTGGGTGAGCAAGGCAGAAATTTTACTTCGGCCGAAGGGCGAAAGAAAAATGTGGCCTCGCTAGGGAGTGAGGGGTTCTTAAATGCTGACCTGACGCAATACTGCCCTTCGCCCTAATTGGAGGAGCTCAGGTGCACAGTCTGCGAGATTGGCTGTGATTAGGTGGAGGCGGGTGCAAGAGGGAGTAGGCGGTGACTGGGAGATAATGGGGGTGGGGGTCGACACACATGTGGCGAGGGTAGTAGGGATTCCATGTTTCCCGGAAGAAGATGGCCGGGTACCGGAAGGGGTCCTAGGAAGGAGGTAGGTGGACACAGGTGGGCTGACGCAAGTGGGCGTATACAAGTGGGGGAGTTACAGTCTTCAGAAAGGGAGGGGGATAATGGAGGTAGTAGATTATACATCACGATCTTTCAAGTTTGACAGAAAAGACATACATCTTACAATTCCCCCCTCTTATATGATATATATACTCTTTTCTTCAAACTCTGATATGAATTTTTGACATTTATCTTTGACTACATCAGATGCAGGAGGCCTGATTTGGCCTATAGCTGAAAGTTGTTTATTAATAGCAGTCAATGTCTGAACAATATCCTCTATATATCTAATCAGGGTTATAGCCCCGAATGCTATAAGAAAACAATAAGTATAATTATTTCTTTTCACATTATTTCATGAGTAAGGCTTAGCTC
>PVKS010029930.1:0-16503 GCA_004027875.1 Aplodontia rufa | reverse complement strand
GAGATGAAGAGGCAGGGTTCGGCCCAGTGAACTATCGGGGGACAAATGACAAGAGGGTCCCGGGGTGGGAGGGTGGCCAAAGTGAGAGACCTGAGAGATGAGATAGAAGTTTGGAGAAAGTGGTGTAGAGCCGTAATTGGTAGCTGGAGGTGGAGTGTGGCTTGAGAAGGGGCAGCCCGGGGAGATAAGGGCAGGGTCCTGCCCAGGTGGCTCGCTCAGTGGAGATGCAGAGGGGTCAGGGTTGAAGGGAAGGGCTGAGGTCCAGGTAGAGACTAGAGGAAATAGTTGCAGACTGCGGAAGAAGGCGGGACCAAGGAGATGGTGGGGTCTGGGGCGGGGCTCGAGGTGTGAGCGAGAACCTGGAGAAGTAAAGAGAGACCTAAGGGGAATTTGGGCGAGGCGCGGGGAAACGGGATGTAGGTTTGTGGGGACTGGGGAACTAGAGGGCCAGGATTTGGGGGCGGGGGACTGGATACACACTAGACACACAGGCAGAAGCATAGATGGCCACAAAGCCATTTCTACAGACAGACACGCTAAGGCGCAGCCTCCACAGTTCTCCTGCCAGGCCTCCTGGCCACGCCCCGCGTGCTCCTGCAGCCCCGCCTCCCCACCGGCCTGAGGATGCGGTCTGCACCTCCCGCGCCTGAGCCCGCTCCATCCGCCCCCGCGCGCCGGGCAGTCTCCCTCCTCCAGGCCGCCCACGCGCCTCCCACCCGGCGGAGCCTCCACCGCGCTCTTCTCCCTCCTCCTGCAGCTTCTGCCTCCAGCAGCTCCACTTCTCACAGCTCTCCCAGGCTCTCCATCGCTCCCTTTGCATCTCTACATCTAGGGCTTCCCAACCGCTTTCTCTCTGCGTTTCTATGACTTGGTTAATCCCTGCTCTGTCTCCAGTGTCTGGTTCCCTGATTCAGGCTATGTTTCCGACAAAGACTCATCTTTGTCTCTCTCTGGTTTGGTTTCTGTCTTGCTGAGATCTTGCTTTGGGGGTTGCTGGGGGCGTCATCTCAACCTCATCTCTCACACCCGAGAGGAAGGGGGGATTGTCTTTCTGCTCTTCTTGTCCTTCCTATAGTCTAACCCACTTCCTTCCTGCTACCACAACCCCTATTGGCCCTCTCCTCCCACACATGGCTTCCCCAGTCTGGGACACCCTCTGTCCCCCACCTCCGCCAAAGCTCCCAGCTGTGGCTTCAAGAGACAGAGAACAGGAGGCTAATTAGCGTTTAGGGAAACACATCCTTCCTCTGATGGGCAGGCGCTAATTAGAAGCACTTTGAAGCAGCCAGGCTGGAGGGGAGGCCCAGGCAGGATCAACACAGAGAGAGGGCGGCAGGGAGAGTGTGAGAGATAGAGACAGAGACAGAGGAGACCCCAAGGAAGAAACAGGGAGAATCAGAGAGAGTCAGAGACAGAACAGAGAGCAAGAGAGAGACAGAGACACAGAAGACCAGAAACTGAGAGATCTCAAATTCAAGAAACTGAGAGAGAGGGGAGGTGCCCATAGGGCAGCAGGAAGGGAAGGAGACAGACAGACAGACACCGGGTAGAGGAAATAAAGAGAAATCCAGGAAGATAAAGGCAACATGGAGACTCAGATCCAGGGAAGGAGAGGTCCTCGTGATTCCACACAGAGAAAAGAGCACTGAATTGAACAAGAGCAGAGGGGAGAGAGGATGAGGAAGAGCCTGGGTCTGAGATCAGAGGTCTTGAGGGGTGGGGTGGGGTGGAAGCAAAGGGAACAGGGTGGAAAGGAAGGCTTCTTCCTTAGATCTCTGGAAGTCCTTCCCTTGCCTAGCTAGAGTCTCTCTTGCTGTCCCCTGTCAGTTGGGTTTCTTACCCTTCTGGGTTCCCTGACAGCACCAGTTGATGTGCATGTCACTGCATATCAGTCACTGCATGTCAGTGGATCACAGCGTGTCTGCAAGAGTGCACACAATGGAGATGTGTGTGTCACCATGTCAGTGATTGTCTCCCTGTCTAGTGTGAGGAGCATATCTTGGGAGAGCCCCTCCTTTGCGCTGTTTTCAGCACAACGGACAGCTCCCAGCCCACTGCAGAGGTCGGGAGGCTGGACCCACAGGAAAGCTAAAATACCCTAGCACCTGGAAGGTGGAGATGCGCATGTGTCCCCACATGACTGTAATCCAAGCAACTTGGGAGGCTGAGGAAGGAGGACCCAAGTTCAAGGCTAGCCTGGGCAGCATATCAAGACACACAGAAAGTGGGGCTGGAGCTGTGGCTCAGCGGTTACGGTGCTTGCTCCTGTGGCATGCACAAGGACGCAGGTTCGAACCCCAGCACCACGTACACAATGAAGTGTGGGAGCCACAAAAGCCACATGAAAAACCAAATAAGATTGATTCTCTCTTTTCTCTCTCTCTCTCTCTCTCTCTCTTAAAAAAAAAACCAGAAAGGGTTGGGGATGTGGCCCGATGGTGGAGCATCCCTGGGTTCATCCCCAGCACCCCTACATGTGCTAAAGAAGGGCAGAGAGATGGAGAGAAGATGAAAGAAGTAGAGAGTGGGAGGAAGATGGATACGGAGACCAGAATGCAGACAGGGATGCTGAAGGGAATAAACAGAGACCCCCGAGACACAAAGCAGCTCTGGGGAGCATCTAGATGATGCACTGCGGGCCTGCGGGCTGGCCGGGTCTGCAGGCTGCGGTGGGGGTGTCGTGCTAACTGCAGGCATCTGGTCCGTGCGATTTTGCCACTGCATAGGGAACGGCAGCAGGGGTGCGGGTGCGGGTGTGGGCGGTGCGATTGGCTGTGCTTCCTCTCTTGGGTGGCTGCGGGGGCTGGGTGTTTGTGTTGCTGGGTTCTGGGGCCAGGCCTTGCGGGGCTACAAGGTTCCTACAGTTGAGAGTCGCTCAAGGCAGAGCTACGGAGTTCTGAGGTTGTGGTCCTCGTGGTTGGAGAGGGGAAGAGGTGGGTTGTGTGCCTGAAGGGGACAGGTAGCCTCCGGCTGTTCTTGGCCTCGCTGGGTTACCGTGGGAGTAGAGATGCACAGCGAATCAAGTAGCACGTGATTAACCCTTCAGATGTGGTCAGGATGGACAGCAGGAAGCTGAGGATTTGAGTTAGCAAAGTATTTACGGAGGGCGTGCCAGGTGCCAGACACTGTTCTGGGTGTTGAGGATACAGCAGGATCAACAAGCTCATCTGGCGGAACTTAAGAAGCAGATGGGCTAAGTAAATATATCACCTGGTGTGCTAGAAAGTGATGGGGAAAGGAGGCCAAGCAGGGTAAGGGGTTTAGGAGCACCGGGGTGGGGAGAAGATGGTGGGAGGGGACTTCATTGAGAGGGTGGAGTCTGAACGGAGCTGGGAACTGAGGGAGGGAGCCTGGGGCAGTGGCCAGTGCAAAGGCCCTGAGGCACAGGGAGGCTAGAAAGGGAGCAGGGCCTGGGTTTTGTGGAGTCCTGCGGATATTCTAAGATTCTGGCTTGCATTCAGAGTGAGACAGGAGCGCTTTGCACATTTTGAGCAGAGGAGGAGCCCAATGTGACTTGGGTGTTGTTGGAATCCCTCTGTCTGCGTTGAGTGCTTGGTCTGTGGGCGGTGAAGCTGAGGCACGGGCTTGCGTAGGAGGTGAGTGTAGTGTCCAGGTGGGCAGCAGTGTGGCTGGGCAGGAGTGGAGGCAGAGGACGGGCTGGGACTCGGGTCTCTGACAGAGCAAAGTTCAAGTCCAGGCTCCTGTGCCAAATCCTGTTTTCTAGCTTTGACGAATCTTCACTTCCTCATGGGCATGCGGGTTGCTGCTGGCAAATGGGCTAAGGATAAGCCTCCCTCCTAGGCTGCTTAGGAGGATTAAATGAGACAGTGAGCATGGGACAGAGGAGGTGCCCTGGTCGGCTGGCTGGTGGTAGGGTTATTGGGGGTTCTGGGGAGGGCTTCACTCTGGTGTCCTGCCTCCCCCTGCCCAGGAAAACCCTGCAGGTGAAGATAGTGGACGACGAAGAATACGAGAAAAAGGATAACTTCTTCATCGAGCTGGGCCAGCCCCAGTGGCTTAAGCGAGGAATCTCAGGTGAGGGGTGACAGGTGGGCTGTGGGCGAAGCAGGGTCCAGGGTTGGGCGACCCCTAGGGGTTCAGGTGCGGGCGCTCCTTCAAGCTCACGAGTCTGAGCTTCGCGGGGAAGCGATCTCACTGTCTCCCTGTCTCTGTCTCTCCCCAGCTCTGCTACTCAATCAAGGTGAGTGGAGTCACCTCTGGGTCCTGAGTGGGGCGGAGCCGCCGGAGGGGTCTTGGGGAGGGCCAGGGCGCCAAGGTGGGGTTTGAGGTGGTTGGAGGTGAGCAAAAGGTGGATTGGGGCTGGCTGAGGGCTGGAGCCGCTCACCGGTGGCCAGTGTCAGCTGGGAGTTAGAGGTAGGAGTTTGGAGGTCAAATTCATGTTTGTGGTCAAGGTTGGGGGAGTAGAAAGTCATAGAATCAGGTCTGGGCTTGTGTTGGGGTCAGAGGGTGTCAGGTTTGGGGTTGGTTAAGACTAGGGTGAGATTGGGACTTGAGACCTGTGCTCCAAGTGGGTCAAGGTTAGAGGTAAGGTGGAGGTTGTTTTCAGGGCTTGAGTTGGGATCAGATTAGAATCGGGGTCCAATTTACATCAAAGCAGAGGCTGGAGTTGGATTAATAAAGCAATTTTAGTTAGAATTAGGGCCAAGGTCAGGGATGGGCTAAGAGTTGGGGTCAGTGGTCTGGAGATTGGGCCTTGCAGTGAGACTGCTAGACTGAGTCCTGAGAGCCTCTATGAAGGGACTGACATTCCCAGTACTGAGCACCATAAGTTACTTCTTGCTCAGACAGTGTTGTGAGTGTTCATGGCTGGTGGGTGGCTTGCTTCTGCCATGTGGCCATTCCATCTTGTGGCTCCACCCTGCCATGGGGCTCGGGCATTGTCATCGGGCCCTCTCCTTCCAGCTGGAGAACAGGACCGGATAGTTTGGAGTACCCCATGGGGGTTTTCAGGCACCAACTGCCAATCACTTCTGCCTGCATCCTATTGGCTGCAACTTGGTCACATGTCTGTACCCAGTTGCAAGGAAGCCTGGGAAATGTAGTTCAGCTCCTTGCTCCGTGGGGACAGTCTCTGCCACAGGGTCAAGTTCTTTATAAGTGAGAACTCAACCCCGGGAGTTGGGACTGAGGTTTGGGTCACGTGAAGGACTGGAGTTGGAAGTGGAGGTTTTTCTTGGGGTAGTATGGGCCTGGTTATGGAGATCACTGAGTTGGGATGGGGTTTAGGGGTAGGGCTGGGGTGAGGTCAGATCAGGGTTGGGAATTGGGGTTTAAAGTCAGGGCCACAATTAGAGTCAAGCTTCGAGTTGGGGTTGGCTTGGTGCTGGGTTTGCGGTAAAGGGCCAAAATACTTCACAGATATAAATGACCTCAGGCCCAGGCACGGGGAGAATTTGGGCCCAGGGTTTTACCAAATGCAGGTGTCTTCCTCTTTCCTCACCACCTAAGGCTCTCCAGGGTGGTTCCAGAGCTGGAGGGTAGAGACTAGGCCTCCTCCCACAAGGGAGGCGATGGTAATGACAATGTTGGTGATAACAGCAAAGAAGGGACACTTATTGAGGAGTTAATTGTGCCAGGCACAGTGGTACGCACTTCCCATGAATTAAATTACTTAGTTCTCAACCACCCTGCGAGGTAGGTATTGTTATCGTGCCTGTTTTACAGATATGGAAACTGAGGCACAGAGAGGATAAGGCACTGCCCGGGGTCACACAGCCTCTGTGGCATGAATCCCAGAGCCTACCAACTGAAATTCATGGGTCTCTGGGCCCAGGGAACTTGATGGATGGGAACTGGGAGGGGTCCCCACGGATTCCCAGAGAACAGACGGCTTTTCTCTAAGAGAACAGGTAGTAAAGACATCGCAGGCCCAAGTCGGTAGGACTCCTTGGAGTCTAATTCCCATCCCTCATGCTGCAGGGGATGGGGACAGGAAGCTGACAGCTGAGGAGGAGGAGGCGCGGAGGATAGCAGAGATGGGGAAGCCCATCCTGGGGGAGAACTGCCGGCTGGAGGTCGTCATCGAGGAGTCCTATGACTTTAAGGTGACTCTCTGGGGCCTCCCCTTCCCAGTGTCCAGCCTGAGCCATTTCCATGGGGAAGGGTCCAGAAAGGGGGCATCAGTGAAGATCCCAAGGGCTGCTGAGTGCAGGGCGTAAGGCCGTTCTCCAGAGTGAACATCAGCACCTCGGACAGCAGCACCGGCCCCTGTCCTGCTTGCCCTGAGCTGGGGCTCCCCTGGGCAGTGACGCTCTCCCACCCTCTCGTCCCAGAACACAGTGGATAAACTCATCAAGAAAACGAACTTGGCCTTGGTGATCGGCACCCATTCCTGGAGGGAGCAGTTTTTAGAGGCGGTTACCGTGAGCGCAGGTAAGTGGAGGGGAAGGAGAGGGGTGGAGAGCCAGAGAAGCGGGGAGAAATGGCAAGAGAGAGGAGCAGGGAGACGGGAGCAGAGTGACGTCCAAGGGAAAGGACAGGAAACAGTTGGAGAGAGGCGGACACAAAGAGAAAACGCAGAGGTGCAGAAAGACAAAGGACAGGTAGGGAACAGAAACAGACAGGAGAGACAGACACACAGAGAAAGACACGGAAAAATAGAGAACGTGGGCGACAGAATGCAGGAGAGACAGAATGAACGTTCCTGCGGTGGAGTCAGAGCAGACCAGGCAGGTGGACCCATCCCAGAGGTGGCACAAACAGGACAGAGGCAGAGGAGGTGGGAGGGTGGGAGGGGTCCCGCCTGGCTGTGGGCCAAGGGGAGGACGGATGGTGGCCTGGGCTTTCTCCTGGCACTGAGCATCGGGCAGTTGGGGAGTGGGCACAGGTGAACGGCAGGCGCCACCCCCCAGAGCCTGGGCTCTTTGGTTGCCATGGAGACAGTCACTAGGGCACCCATCTCACACCTGCATCCCTACCGGTCCTCTTTAGGTCTCACATGTACCCACAGTGCCCCCGTGTGGCCAGAGGTACAATGATACTTGGATCCATAGATTGGATCTTGGACCCTGGCCCTGTGTGATAGTGGAAACTGAGTCTCAGAGCTGGAGAAAGGACTGGGTCCAAGGTCAGAGTTCAGGGCTTCTGTCCTTCACAACAACATCAGGTTTCCGTCAGGGAGACCCCAGCTGGTGGGGAATGAATACTTGAGAACCAAAGAAACCAGTCTTTGGGAATGGAGAGTCCCAGACTGCAGGCCTAGAGACCATGGGGCATCTGCCTCTGAAGCTGAACTCTTTCAGCGTGTTTCTGAGGGGTCCTCTGGGACATTGCTGGGGACAAAAAGCGACCAGGACAGCTCTGGCCCTGTCCTCATGGAGCTCACAGTCCAGTGAAGGAGACAGACGTGACAAGAGAGTGACAACCCACAGTGGGCAGAGCTGGGGTGGAAGAGCCCAAGCAGAGCCCAGATGGGGAGGCTGGCCCTGTCTGGAGGTCAGAGAAGCCTTCCTGGAGGAGGAGGCTCCCACGCCATCTTCACATGGTAGGGAGAAGACAGGGAGAGCATTCCAGGCAAGGGAATGCGGAGAGCAGAAGTCTAGAAGGGTGAGAAGCCCAAGGTGAGGCAGCACCCTCCTCCCAGAGAGTGGCCCTTGCCCTACCTCAGCTGTGTCTCCCTAGGTGGTGGTTACGGATGAATTCAGCAGCACACACCAGGAAAAACTTAACCACAAGCGGCTTAAGGACACTGAAGTTTACTTTTCTCCTAAAAAAGAATCTGTAGTGGGCAATGAGCGGGTGCAGCAGCTCAGTAATGCCACTGAGCGCTCCGGTGCCCCTCCATTGCCCTTCTCCAGGTTCTCCCTTGTGGTTGCAAAGTGGCTGCTGCACCACCAGATGTCAAATCCATGCTCCAAGCAGGAAGAAGGAGGAAGCAGGAAGGGGGCAGTGTGCCTGTTGAATCTGAATTTCCAATTCCATTTTACTTAAGGCTGCAACAAAAACCCCATCCCCTGAGACGCAGCATGCGGAACCAAACCACTCAGTCAAGCCTTCACCAATTCGAGCAGTGATTTATTTAAGTAAACAGAAAGAGTATTTTTTTTTGTACTGAGGGTTTAACCCAGGAACACTCAACCACTGAGCCACATCCCAGATCTTTGTAGTTTTTGTTTCTTTTTTTATTTTTTTAAGAGAGAGAGGGGTAGAGAGAGACAGAGAGAGAGGGAGAGAGAGAATCAAGTCGACTTAGCTTTTCATGTGGCTTTCATTGCTCCAGCACTTCACGGTGTACGTGGTGCTGGGGTTTGGACCCGCATCCTAGTGCATGCCAGGCAAGTGCCGTAACCGCTGAGCCACCGCCCCAGCCCCGCAGCCCTAGTTTTTATTTCTTATTTTTATAAAGGGTCTTGCTAATTTGCCTATTGTCTTGCTAAGTTGCTGAGGGTAGCTTTGAACTTTCGATCCTCCTGTCTCAGCCTCCTGAGCTGCTGGGATCACAGGCGTGCGTCACCACACCCAGCTGCCCTCTGCTGTTTTGGCGATTGCTGGGGAGAGAAGCTGAGGAGCTGCAGGGTTCACCTGGGAAGGGCCCTGGGAGAGCTGCCCCGGCTCGTCACAGTTCTCGCCTCTCTTCCAGGTGTAAGCTAGGGACACACAGCCACGCGCCTGGCTTATCACCGCCTGTGCTTCTCATGGACCTCTAGGACAAGGTCGCCCAGACATTTCATTTGCGATTTTGCATCGCACAAGTCACCACAGGCCACACTAGGTGATGTGCTGTAAAGACGAGGCATCCTTTACAAAGCTTGAAAAATGCAGCCATGCACAGTACTCACATCCGAAGAGCCTTCCAGAAGGCTGGAGCGGCGGCTCAGCAGTTAGGGCGCTTGCTTGGCATGCGCAAGGTTGCGGGTTTGAACCCCAGTACCACGTACACAACAAAGTGTTGGAGCAACAAAAGCCACATGAAAAACTAAATGAAATTGATTCTCTCTCTCTCACTGTCCCTCTCTCTTAAAGAAAAGAAAAAGCTTTCCAGAAACTTCTCTTTATGTCTCATTGCCAGATAAGCCAAGATGGCCACTGTTGCAGGGGATTCTGGGAAAGCATATATTTCGCATTGCTAGCTGCAAGGAATTCTGGGAAGCAGCATATTTTTATCTGAGGTCATGGCTGTTGCTAGCCTCCAGGGATTCTGGGAAAGTGACTAATTTTAGCTGGGTGCATTTCTTGCTGCAGGAGACTCTGGGGAAGTGAGTGCATTCAGCTGAGGGTACCTGCGGTGAATCTGAAGAGCGAATCCATGTGGCTGCAGATGCGGTTTTCAGTAGCCGTAAAGCCACCTCAGTAAAGGAATATTTTTAGCTAGAGGTCAGGCCACCCCTAGCAGCCAGGGCTCCTGGGAAGCTGGGAGTTTTTGGCAGGGTGCATATGGCCTTTGCAATCTCTCTTTGTTTATCTAGGCTCATGTGCCATCCCAACTGCAAGGGATTCTGGGAAAGTAGCAGTTTTTAGCTGTTGATGTGGCCACACCTGGCTGCAAGGGTGCTGGGGGAGCAGTTGTGTGAGGCGCACTGCATGGAAGTCAAATAAAGAGGGGGCCTGGTAGGCGGGGGACGGGGGCACGGGCGTGTGCCCCAGCTGGGTTGTGTGCCCACAGGGGACGAGGAGGAGGAGGAGGACGGGTCCCGGGAGGAGCGGCTGCCCTCGTGCTTTGACTACGTGATGCACTTCCTGACGGTGTTCTGGAAGGTGCTCTTTGCCTGCGTGCCCCCCACCGAGTACTGCCACGGCTGGGCCTGCTTCGGCGTCTGCATCCTGGTCATAGGCCTGCTCACCGCCCTCATCGGGGACCTCGCCTCGCACTTCGGCTGCACCGTGGGTCTCAAGGACTCTGTCAACGCTGTTGTCTTCGTGGCCCTGGGCACCTCCATCCCTGGTAACTCCCCAGACATTGCTCCGTGGGGCAGGGCCTCAGAGGAGCAGGCAGGAAGAAGGTGGGATCCCAAGGGCCCCGCCGGTGCGTGCCTGAGAAACAGTGCAGGGGTGATGGAAGCTAAGCAGGGGCCCCACGGTGCAATATGCGAGCTGAATCCTCCCCAAAGCAGGCAGCTGCAGTGTCCCTTAGAACTAAGGCAGAGGGAAATGGCAGAAGCCAGAGTGCATTCCGTGGAGAGCAGACGGCAGGGGTTGAGAGAGGGGTCCCCTGGCCTCCCGGAGAGACGTCCTAGAAACTTCAGTGGGTTCCACACAGGAAGACACCCTGCCCTCCCCTCAGGAGGCCAGACAGGCCAGAGCCATCATCCCACCTGCCCAGCAAACCTAAGCAGGGGTCCCTTAGGAACAAGGTGACAAGTTCTCACTGGAGCAGGAAAAGCAAGGGTGTGGCGGGGGGTGGGGGGCTTGTGCCTTTGTTTTCCATATCACTGTGAGCACCAGTAAGGGGGTGCCGCTGTAGGCACCGAGAGCAGGCAGCAGGTCATGTAAAATAAGGACAGTGGGCCACCAAGAAAGCAGGCAGCGAGTGTCACAGAAATCAGGTGGCGGCTCTCATAGAAAGTAGGCATCAGAGCCCACTGAATGCAGAAAGTCCCAAAGAAAGGCACCGTGAGTCTTGCGAAATTAGGCCGAGGTTCACATTGAAGGCAGGCAATTCCAAGGAAAGTGGAGGATTCCCAGGGAGAGTATGCCCTGGAGCCCATTCAGTGAAGCAAGCCCCACA
Organism: Aplodontia rufa; assembly: GCA_004027875.1. Taxonomy (NCBI): domain Eukaryota; kingdom Metazoa; phylum Chordata; class Mammalia; order Rodentia; family Aplodontiidae; genus Aplodontia; species Aplodontia rufa. Next base: position 5,819 of record PVKS010029930.1, on the reverse strand, counting down.
GGAACAGGCAGGATCATGAGAGTACGCAGTGGAGCCAGCTGAATGCAGATGAGTCCCATAGAGAAAGGCAGCGGGTGTTTCATAAAGTATTCATTGGCTGGCACTAAACATAGACAGGTCCCAGCGAAGTATGCAGTGGAGCCAGCTGAATGCAGATGAGTCCCATAGAGAAAGGCAGCCGGTGTTTCATAAAGTATTCATTGGCTGGCACTAAACATAGACAGGTCCCAGCGAAGTATGCAGTGGAGCCAGCTGAATGCAGATGAGTCCCATAAAAAGAAGTAGTGAGCCTTGTAGAAGGGAGGCAGTGGAACCCTTGAGTACAGATGAGCGCCTTAGAAAGGCAGTGAGTCCCACAAGCAGGCAGTGTGCGCCATTGAACCGCAGCAACCCCGTGAAAAAGGCAGCGCGTCCGAAGTTGGCGGTGGCACGCGCTGAATGCAGACAAACCAGGTGGACGAACCCACAAGCTCCACAGGAGACTCGTCCACGTTTCGTGGACCCCTGCCTTGTGTAGCAGCTGTCTCTTCGCAGGGCCCTGAAGGCCTCTTCCTATGGAACTTGTCGCCTTCAGTGGGCTCCATCAGCAGCTGTCTTGGGGACTCCCTGCCTCTCTTTATGGGAACTGACCGGGAGTAGGCTTCACTCCCACTTTAGGTGGGACGCACTAGCTCGCTCTGAGACCTCCCACATTCCGTGGGCTCCCTGTCCACCTTTTGTTCTTGTTGTTTATTTGATATTAGGAAGTGAACCCAGGGGCGCTTAACCACAGAGCCACATCTCCAGCCCTTTTCATTTTTTATTTTGAGTCAGGGTCTCGCTAAGATGTTTAGGGCCTCGCTAAGTTGCTGAGGCTGGCCTTAAATCTGCCATCCTCCTGCCTCAGCCTCCCTAGTCGCGGAGATTACAGGCGAGCACCACCGCGCCCGCGGAGCGTCCCGGCCTCGGTGGCCCACTTTCCCTGGGACTCGCTGCCTCGTTTCCTGGGTGGGTCTGCATTTAGTGGGCGCCGCCGCCGCTTCGCGCCTGCCGTCCCGAGCGGGAGGCAGGGTGGAGGCCCGCGGGGGGCGCAGGGCTCCGGTGCGGCGGGGTCTGGGCGCAGCGGGTGCCCGGGAGCCCCGGCCTCCGCCCGCGCCCACCCGCGTCTGCTCCGCCCCGCAGACACCTTCGCCAGCAAGGTGGCGGCGCTGCAGGACCAGTGCGCGGACGCGTCCATCGGCAACGTGACCGGCTCCAACGCGGTGAACGTGTTCCTGGGCCTGGGCGTGGCCTGGTCGGTGGCCGCCGTGTACTGGGCGGCGCAGGGCCGCGCGTTCGAGGTGCGCGCCGGCACCCTGGCCTTCTCGGTCACGCTCTTCACCGTCTTCGCCTTCGTGGGCATCGCCGTGCTGCTCTACCGGCGCCGGCCGCACATCGGCGGCGAGCTGGGCGGCCCGCGCGGGCCCAAGCTCGCCACCGCGGCGCTCTTCCTGGGCCTCTGGCTCCTCTACATCCTCTTCGCCAGCCTCGAGGCTTACTGCCACATCCGGGGCTTCTAGGGCCTCGCCCCGGGCCTCGGCCTCTTCTCCAGACTCAGCCTCTCCGCGGGGACTCCGCTCCTCAGCTCCTTCCTCCGGCACACGGGGCCGCCGCCTGCGAGAGTCAGCGTCCTGTCCCCTGGGATCTCATTGTCCCCAGCAGCTCCACTTTCCCCTGCCCTCGGGGGATCCCTGCCTCCTCCGAGGAAAACCTCTGCGGTTTCCTCCAGCCCGTCCCTGGTTCTTACCCCTGGGGAGAAGTCCACCTCCAGGCTCCTTGGAGCACCCCAGGGACTTCACAGCTCTTCCTCGCAGACACCCAGCCTCGCTCTGTCCCATACGCCTGAGGACACCCCCTTCTGTGCCCCAGGACCCAGCACACACCCTCCCCGGAGGCCCCACTCTCAGCCTTCCCCCACCCTCAGGGAGCGCAGTTCAGCCAGGGGAGGGACAGGTGGGCGCGAGCCAGAGGGGGACGCGGCTGGGAGGACGCCGATCCTGGCGCTTGGAGAAGGGAGGAGCGCAGTGTGGGGTTTCCGCGCTAAGGCTCAGCTGGAGGAGGCACGTTTCGAACTCGCAACTTCTCACATTCCAGCGCCCCTACCTGCCCTCCACTACCTCTGAGAGCCCAGCCACGCCTTGGAGGGAGGGGCCTGTGTGTGTATATAGTGTGTTTGTGGGAGGGGGGACTCGGGAGGGTGCATGTCTTGGGGAAGGGGGTAACATGACAGGCTTTCCTTGAGAGGGCAGCAGACTCCCTCAGCCTTGAGAATCGGTTTTGGGGAGGAGACTGGGCATCAAAGGGATTCCGCCCATCTCCCCTGACAATCTAGAAGGTTTATTTTGCCCTCAGTGCCAGCCAATCCGGGCAGGACCCTCGAAGAGGAGACCGAGGGTCCCAAAGGACCAATGCTACAAGCCAGCAAATGCTGCCACATCTCTGCCTGTTGGGGGGCGGGGTTTGGTGTGGGTGGGAGGGTGGGACTGGGCCCCGGGTCTGGGCCTAGCGTCTGGGTGGGTATTTTTAAATTTGAAGGCCACCCATCTGTTGGTTGGCCATCTGCATTTTCTTACAGTCGATGTTTCCTGCCGAAAGGGCACACTTGGGGTATGGGGAGTGCGCCAGCTCCTTACAACCCTAGGATGACCCTGCTTCCCACAAGTTTTTCACATTCTCCGGTCCAGTTGTGCACTAGTCTCAACATCCCAGACCCTCTCCCGGCCCCTTCTCTCCCTCCAGCTCATCGGCATCACTGTCTTCTCTGTGATTCTGTAAAAGTTGCCATAAAACTTTAAATTCTGCCTGAACACGTCTTGCGATGGGAAGCTGGGATTCAGGAGAGGGCCGATGAGGTGTCAGGTCTGAGCAATGTGAAGTAGACCAGGTAATCTGGGCTTTTAGGGTCCCAGGTCCTCCTGGAAAGGGCTGCGGAGCCTCCACTGGCCACGCCCGCGTCATTAGCCCCGTGGGCGTGGTGCTGCCACTGGCCACGCCCCGTCCGTCCGCCCGCGACTCTGTTAGCCACGCCCTGTCCATCAGCCACAACTTTGTCTTCGTAGGACATCTTGGGAACACAAAAGAGAAGGACCCTAATTGAGCCAGAGAGAGCTGGGGTTGATGGAGTTTCCTAAATAAAGCAAGAAGCTTCCTCAGAAGGCTGAAGCAGGAGGAGGGCTGTGTGTGCACGCGTGAGCACGGCCTGTGTGGAGGTGCCGCGCTGTCACGTGTGACCATTTAGAGTCCTGCAGGGGGTGGCCGAGTGGAGAGGGCCAGTTTTACGAGGCCGTGTCAGCCACGGTCTTGGAATTAAGAAGCCAGGGGGAGCTCCGGGGGGACTTCATGGAGGAGGCGTCAGGCAGCTGCAGTTTCTATTCTCAAAAGTTCCTCCTGCTGCCTGTGACACCTGCAGCTGGAAACAGGGAAGAGGCTGGGAGCGCGGAGGCTGGGTCGGATGGCGGGAGCGGGAGGTGAGAAACGGGGAGAGAACGGATCAGGCCGGTGAGGGGATTCGGAAAGAGCATCGCTGCAGGGAACAGGTGGCCCTTCGAATGGGTGCCCCGAAAGCTGCTGGAGAAGGGACCATTAAGTAGAGGGCGGTGACAGACGAGCGCGAGTGCAGTGCCCCAGGGCTAGCAGCAGAGGGCGCTGTTACCGCCCCGGGCTGGGGTGAGCGGAGCGAGGTCCCCAAGGCTCAAGGGACGCGCAGCTGCGGCTGTAGGAGAGCTCACGCCCGGAGAGGAGGGCCGGGGAGAGGCGGCATCCCGACCTTACCCTCTTCCCACCCTCCGGCTCCCGCTGCCGCCTCCCACTGGCTGAACCCGCACCAAGCCAGGGTCCAGAGGCCACAGGTGTGGTGCGCGCAGGTGCGCACAGGTCCATGGGGGCGCAGAGCCGGCGGGCGAACGGGGTCGAGGCGGGAGCGGTGCAAAGCGGAGACTCCCAGCACAGCCAGGGAACAGGAAGAAAAGCTGAGTCCACTTAGGGTGGGACGCCCGTGCGACACCCAGAGCACACAGATCAGGCACATCCGCAGCTCAGGAGACGCGGCTGGACTTGAGGGAGATTTGGGATTTGTCAGCAAGCCCTGAGGGGCATAAGCTGCCTAGGAATATAAGCGGTGTCCTGAGACGCCCCGTCCTAGGAGGGACACATCAAGACGGAGAGCTGTGGACACAGAGGAGAAGCCAGGGAGGCAGGAAATAAACCAGGCGACCGGGACACCTGAAGCCGGGAGGAGTGTCCAGGATGGGGACAGGGCTTCAGGGATCAAATCAGGAACGGCGGAACCTGGCAGAGGGGTTCAGGGACATGAGCAGGAGAAGGGCCTTTGGATTCTGGTCTTGGCTGGGGAAGCTTGTTGGACGTGGGTGAGCAGACTCAGGCGGGCTGGGTGAGGGTGGGGTGCTGGGGAACTGAGCCCTGTAGACTGCTCTGGAGAATCTTGATGCGGAGGAGAGAGGAAGGAGTGTGAGGTGGCTTTTCCCCAAGGTGGGGAGGGCTGTTAGAGCAGGAGGCATCGACTCCAGGGGCTGCAACCGAGGGCTGCAAGTCATGGGAAGAGTGCCAACAGCTGTGCCAAGGCCAGGCTGGGCGCCCTGTCTGCACAGCCAAATCTCATTAAATCAGACGTGTGGATCTCCCCATTCTGCAGGAGAGGAAACTGAGGCTCGGAGTAGGGAAGCAGCTTCCCCAGCGTCTCACAGCCAGGAAGGGCAGAGGTGGGAGCCGATGAGGTCAGCCGTACAGGGGGACAAGGGACACCTCCATCTTAACAAGGAGGCCGGGAAATGTACCAGTCTAGGGACGGGAATGTGAGTAAGGTCTTGGCTTCAAAGAGGAAGGAGTGGAGAGCTCAAAACTTGGAAAGACCAGGAAGGTCACACAGACCCCTCCTCGCAGCCCACGTGTCACAGTTCCCGCCTCCACGCGGAATGCCAAGGGTCAGCTTGGGAGTGACTGAATCGGCCTGGGAGGTGGCTCAGCACGACGACTTAACTTCCTGTGCCTGGGTTCCCAGATCCGGGACATAGGGTGGTAATGAGTTTCACAAAGAGTAAATGAATATGTATCTTGCACATAGTAAGAGCTCAATAAAAGCAGTTACACTTTCTCGTCGTTCCCAGCTTCGTGTTGTCTGTGCCCCTCACACACCCAACCGTCATCCCAGAACAGCCTCAGGAGGGCAGAAGCCGGAACACCCATGGCCTGCGGAGCTGCTCTGCTGCACCACAGACTCAGAGGGGGCGCGGCTCCTTCCTGTCCCTGCCCTGGGAATTCTTCCACTTCATCCACAGAGTGTCCTCTGTGTCTGGTACCCTGACAGGGGTGCTGGCTCCAAGGGCAGTGGGGGACACAGATGAGGCTGCATGGGGAGCCTTGAGGGCACAGCGCTGGAGCAGGGCAGAGCCAGACCCCCAGGGACCGAATGGGGTGTCGGGAATGGTGCCAAGGTGGCTGTCAGGAGAGGTCTGCCCAACAAGAGCGTGGCTTCGTGCTGGGGTGCGACCCACCATCCTGGCCAGCTGCAACGGGCACCTGCACCTCGCTGGCTGAGCCACGCAGGAGTCCGTGGGAGGGACAAACCTACATGGGAGCAGCAGCGGGCTGAGTAAGGGCCCCCGGATGTCCCCACTGAAGTCCTTGGACCTCCAAGTGTTACTTAATAGGACCAAAAAAGTAACTTTGTAGAGGTGACTAAGTTAAGGAGTTGGGGTTGGCCCTGGGGTCCCAAGTGTCATTGCCACCTGGTCCTTGTGAGCGGGAGGTGGAGGGCAACTGGCCTGCAGTGAAGACTCAGGGAG
>PVKS010029929.1:0-24894 GCA_004027875.1 Aplodontia rufa | reverse complement strand
ATGCACCACTGTACCCAGCTTATTAAGAAGTTTCCCATGCAGGGCAATGAGGTCCAACTTAGAGTTTATGTTTCTATTTTTTTGAAATCATCATTGTTGCTTTGTGGGGATGAATTGATGTGAACAGGAGGGAAACTGGGAGACCTGTGGGAACCTATTGCAAAAGCCGTGTGAGAGGTGACAGTGGCCTGGACTTGGGTGGTGGTGACAGAGGTGGAAGACTCTAGACTCATCCTGTCTAATGTGGTAGTCATTAGCCACATGGAGCTGCCTTGCACTTGAAATGCAACAGTATTAAAAAAAAGAGTATAAAATATCTCTTTAACAATTTGTTTATATTGATTATCTATTAAAATAATATTTTAAATATTCCATCTTGTTAAGTGTAATATTAAAAATTTAAATTTTTTTTTTTTACCTTTAAAAAATGTGGTGGCTATGTTGGGCATGGTGGCTTACACCTGTGATCCTGAAGACTGGAGATTAAGACAGGAGGATTGCAAATTTGAGACCAGCCTCAGCAATTTAGTGAGATGTTGTCTCAAAATAAATAATAAAAAGGGCTGGGGAGATAATTCCAAGGTAAAGGTGCCCTTGGATTAAATCCTTAGTGCCAAAAGAAACAAAACATAATGTGGCTACTAAGAAAATTTAAGTTGCCTACATAGCTTGCTTCTGAGACTCACGTTACGTCTTTGAGCAGCACTGGTATAGACAAAGATTATTATATTTAAAAAATGCTTTGAATAAATTTATCTTGCACACATTTTTCTAGCTAGATTGAATTTATTTTCTGGTCCATGGAAAATTTTTATTTAATATAACAAAACAGCATGGCTAGTAATCTATTCGATCACAAAGTGTAAAAGGAAGGAAGAGTTTGAATGCGCATATAAAAGACCTAAGCTATTTAATGTGAAAAATTTACATATTTCTAAAATAATGCTCCTAAAACTCCTTAGGGTTTTGAAAATTGTATGAGAACAGGAGGATGCTAACAGCAGCAGAGTACCTAAAATCAAGCGCTAAATTTTGAGCAAATTAGCATGCAAGGTGACTTTGCTAACAATGCCTGATTTTTTTTCTTGTTTACAAACTGCTCAAAATGCCTTTATACCGACTCAGCAGGTGGAACATTTTGGTTTATATCAGTTACGCAGCATTAGCATAAACTCTGTCAACTACAGAGCAGATTTTGTTTTCTTTTGAGCTGGCAAATTGACCACAGAAACATCAGACCATTTCACTGAATGGATATTTTTTATTCAGAAAGATGACACATCCCTTCTAGAATATTTCATAATATATTTAATAGTTTCTTCATGTAATATTTATGAATGAATCTACGAGGATTTCAGCATATTGAGATTTTATTATCGCTATGAAAATAACCTTAAGTCGGGTGTAAGACTGCTGAAGGTCTTACTGACAGCACACTGCATAAAGCCCTGTAAAAGATAAAGGGCATAGGCCTGAGGTCATGAGATCTGATGATCAGCTTTCTTTCACTAGAATAAAATACCTGAGACAATTAACTTATAAAGTGAAAAGGTTAGATCAGTCGAGTAAGTGGATCAGGGGAGGGAAAGGGAAGGTACTGGGAATGAAATTGATTAAATTATGTATTTATACAGGTAGGGCATAATGCGTTCCATTATGATATGTAATTACAATAAAATAGAATAAAAAAAGAGAGAAAAGATTTTTTTGGTTCACTACTTTGGAGATCCCAGTTCATGAGCAGTTGGCCCCATTGTTTTGGGCCTGTGGTGAGGGAGCTCATCATGGTGGGAGCCCATGGTGGAGCAAAACTGATTACATCAGGAGCCCAGGAGCAAAAAAGAGAGAAGGGCTGGGGACCCACAGTCCCCTTGGAGGGCACGCCCTCTGTGACCTTGAGACTTCCCATTAGATCCCACCTCTTAAAGGTTCCTGCACCTCCCAAGAGAGCCACCCTGGGGACCAAGGACCTTTAACACACAGGCCTGCAGGGGGCGTTTAACTTCTGAACTGTAGCGTGGGGCACAGATAGAAGAAGACTCATTGTAGGTTTGAGGACAGAAGACTGAGACTGTCCCTCAGTTTCCATAATGTGTAAATGTGAACTTGGACTTGATTTCCAGTCTCTGGATCTCCCTTTCCTCATTTGTAAAAGGAGACAGGGGTAGTGAGTAGTCCTAGCTTACCCCTCACCTGTATCACTGCCCTCAAGGAAGTTGCTCCTTTTTACAGAGCAGAAAACAGAAGTTCAGAGATCGGAAGTGGCTTACCTAATGTGACAATGCTAGAAAGAAGTGAAGCCAGGAGTTGAACCTTGGTCCTTGTTGCTCTAAAGTCAGCTGAAAAAATTATCTATCTATCTATCATCTATCTATCATCTATCATCTATTATCTATCATCTATCTATCTATATCTATCTATCATCTATCTATCATCTATCTATATCTATCTATCATCTATCATCTATCTATTATCTATCATCTATCTATCTATCATCTATCTATCTATCTATCATCTATCCATCTATCTATCATCTATCCATTTTTGGTACTGGGGATTTAACCCAGGGGTGCTTTACCAGTAAACTATATCCCTTGTCCCCCTTTTTATTTTAGGGTCTTACTAAGTTACTTAGGGCCTCGCTAAATTGCTGAGGCTGCTCTCGAACTTACGATCCTCCTGTCTCAGCCTCCTGAGCCCCTGGGATTACAAGTGTGCGCCATAGCTCCCAGCTGAAAAAAAAAAAAACTTTTAGATCAGTGAATGGGCTTTGGAAAAATGCCATAAAATATGCAAAAAAGTCATAAAATATGCAAATGTAAGAGATGACTAATACTGGAACAGGAACATACGCTGAAGCTACCAGTTAACACTCATAAACAACTATAGAATATCTGTTGAAATGAATATCATGTGTAGCTTTCTCAAAATCAAGCTCTGGAAGTCATATTGCAAAAGGACATTTCCTTTCTCAGGATGAAAAAAATCACAGGAATTCAGAAGAAAACGTTTTAGCGGTTTGTCATTACTATAAACTTGGAGTCTGAAACATTTAGCATCACAGGGCAGGCAAGTCCTATTAGTGGAAGCGTCAGCAAGCATCTGGACTGACTGACCTGGCTTCCTACAAGTAGGCTGTCCAGCCCAGGAGAATTCATTCAGCAGCGGGAGGAGAGAAGCCAGGCAGGATGAAGAAACCCTTAGCGCTTCTGCTCGCAATCACCTTGCTGGGCATCTTGGCAGGTGGGCACACGCTCCCACGACACAGCTGTTTCTATGCTACCATGCTAAACTGGAGTCACAGTGTACTTGGCACCTTTGAAATATTTTTTCATTTCAAGTAACATATAGTTTATATTGTATAAATATTTCAATGCTTTTTCTTCTCTCTTTTTCTCTTTCTTTCTCTCTCTTTCCACCCTCCCTCCCTTCCTTCCTTCCTATAAGATCAGGCTTCTAGGATTACTATCATAAGGGAGAGAACTAAAAAAATATTCTTTTAATGTATTTACATATTAATTCTCAAAAATGCTGGTAAATCTTTAACTTCTTTTAGAATTCATGAGATCACCAAAATGTTATATGTTTATTATGTTAATATCTTTTCCTGTTTGCCTGTTATTACCAAAATAATACAGTTTTATTAACACAATATGTTCTTTCAGGGGTCTGTGGGATGACTGAGTTTAACACAATCTTATTGTTGCTGGGTATTTTCCAGTAACAACTTTAAACTTGATTTTGTCTCTTGAGGATTTAAAAAAAGAAAATCCCGCTAGTGTAAATCTACGGGAAGAGAAACACAGGCCAGAGTACGGGAGAAAATGTTTAATAAAAAAATGTTCATTACGTTAATGCCCAGTTTTAAAAGAATGGCCCATTGATAAAGGTAAATAATTTTAAATTGTGAAGCTTTTGCTCTGAGTTAACTATATGAGAAACAATTTAAAATTCCTCTCCAAACCCTCTGGAATGCCATGTCCTTTGAGACAGGTCCCTCAGAGAGAAGTTTTTGTATTTTAAGGAAGTTGGACTTACAAACACTTTGCCTGGCACTGTGGAGATGGAGCATGAACTCCTGGTAGTCCCTAAGGCACCTTTCTGATGTTTTCAGAGACCTCTCCAATTCTGACTGAAAAACAGGCCAAACAGCTCCTGAGGTCCAGGCGACAGGACAGGCCAAGCAAACCTGGATTCCCTGATGAGCCAAGGCGGGTGAGTGCTGGCGCTGGCAATATTAAAGAACTTGCTATCTTCTGGACTAAACTGGGTGCTGGTCCCAGTGCTGGGTGCGAAGTGGGCGACCTGTTACTGATGCCGGTTTGGTGGATGTTGGGTTTGTGTTCTCTTGGAGTCGAAGAATGAAATTGAGGGACACTGAGGCAAGCATAGAGAACAGATTTTATTTTAAGAAAAGCTTAGGGAAAAGAGCAGACTTCCCCCAGAGTGGGAGAAGGGGACAGAGCTGAATAGGCAGCTAGGTTTGCCCTTTTATAGGAAGTTCACCCTTCAACTGGTCATCCTCTCCCTTCCCCCAAACCAGCCTTGGGTTTGCACCTCAGGCATCAATAGAAAGAATGTGGTGGCTTGCTTAGCAGAAGGGAGTGTTTGCATTTGAAACCACCTTGCCAGATCCTTCTCATTAGCTTTGGGGTGATATCAAATTGATCTTAAAGGAAAAAAAAAAAAACAAACAGTTTTCCCTTGATTAACTCCAGCACTCTAACTACTCTGACTGCCTAACTTTTCCCCCCTGTCTCACTCTCCTCTCTAATTAAGGAAACTTTTACTGCTGTAAAAGATGTGAAATTGGGTGATGATCATTTTTTGGCTACTCTGGCTGAGAAGGGGCAAAGAGGGATAAGCAGTTTGGGTTTCCCTCTAAGAATGTCCAGGTCAATCAAGGGGTCCACGATAAAAGCTGTCTGGAGTGCTGGTGGGTGGCTCCACCTTCATCACAATCGGGAGTTCGGCAGTTTTTAAGTTGGGGTGGATTTGCTGAACTAAGATACCAAAAAGTTAATGTCAGAATGAAAATTAACACTGAGTTTGAGAGGGAAAACCAGGTCTGTTATTTGGCTCTTCAAAGACAAACACATATTGTTATTGAAAATCTAGGAGTGTACAGTAAACTAAATAGTAGTAACTAGGACCTCAAATGACAGAGTATAAGGATTAAGCATCATAGAGTGGAGGGGAATGTCTGCTTCATTAATTACCTAATGGCCATTCCCCATTTGGTTTCTGGACTTCTATAAAAGGTATATTATTGCCTTTAGCATAGAAAGACAGAGGGATCCTTTGGGGCTATTTTAACTGAACTGCTTGCCCAATTCTGCCTTTAGAGGCCCATATTTCAGGGTTTATATCACTTTTTAAGAGATGCAAGTATAGTGGTCCCTGGGGCCCTAGATTTACCATGATGGAATCCTGAATGTTTGAAAGTAAATCTCTCCCTTAAGGGGTAGGACACCCTTTGGACTATCAGGAACGCATGAGAAAGCATCATCCTGTCCCATTTACAACTGAATGGGAGAGTCAAGTTTCTGGTTACTGACTCTCCAGACACTCCTTGCACCATTACAGAATTAGGGGATGGGGATCAAGGGTAAGAGATAAGTACAAAGGCTAGCTTCAGTGTCCAAGAGAAAACTGACCTTTTGTCTCCCTATGGAGAAGCATATCCAGGGCTGGTAGTGATAGCAGTCATGGGAGCCATTAAAGCTGACCTTGGCCCTGTTAGGGCTGTGTGGGGAACTCAGGACCCAAGGGCCTGTGCCCCTGGGGACATTTATTCCTCCAGTGATTGCCTTGACAAATAGAATAGAGCCTTGGAGGTGGTCACTTGGCCTGTGAGCATTCCTACAGGTCATGACTCCCTTTTCGCAATGGATATGAGTCCTTTTTGTGTCTTGGGGTCCATCCCATTTCTCTCCTTCATTATCCTGGAAGCTTACTCATTGTAGTGCCATAGCCATGCCTCAGCTTTTTCCAGTCTCTATATTCCCTTTCTTTCCTCTCCTTGTGATCATTGTTATAAAAGACAGAGGTTGCAAGCTGGGAGATACTATCTAAAGACTGATCAGGGCCATATGCCAATTATTGCAACTTCCTCTGAATGTCTGGGGCCACCTGAGTGATAAATTTCTCCTTTGAAATTATGTGGCCCTCCATGGACTTGGGGTCCATGATGATGTGTTTTTTCAATGCCTCCCTGAGTTTTCCAGAAAGATGGTAGGGTTTTCCTGAGTCTATATAAGTATAAGTTAACACACAACGTTGTATCTCAAATATAAATCAAACAAAAGTTAAGAGGCTCCTTTTTGTGGAAGGGGTAGCAAAATGTTTTTATGTTCCACATTGCTAATCTTCAAATAAATTAGGCTCTCCTTTTACTTTACATAAATAGTTAAATTTTTATCCCAATGTAAAGAGCCAGGTTATTTTTATCCAACTACAAAATATTAACTGATATAAATAGATCCCTAATTAAATTTGTTGTTTCCATATAAACCTGAAGGAGATCATTGTTACAGGGAACTTTACTTTGGAAACACCAGCTTGATAAAATGCTGTCCTAAGTTTTACACCTTAAAAAATTTATACATTTGGAAGACATGAATAAATCTAATACACAACAAAGCCAGTATTAATTACACAGATGTCTTTAGATTAAATTTAACCTTTGAAGAAAAATTTAGGATCCACATTATATTATAACAATAATCACAAGTCTGCAGAAGTTTTGCAAAAGCTTTAAATTTTCTAAATTTAGGAGAATGTTGACTATCAGAGATAGACTTATTATCTGGTGTATAACAATGAAACATTTATATAGTTTAAGCAAACAGATATAACCCAGGTTTTGGAATACAATGTGTAAAAGAGAGCATTCTGGTTACCTTGTCTGTAACCCTACATAAATTTTTTATTTTATACACTTACATAACACTTAAACAAGGCTCAGATAAACATCTAGTTCTTAAATATAGTTCTATTAACATATATTAAGATGTCAGCTATATTGTAATAACCTAAAAACAGTTGCTCATTTAATGTTATGAAGTAGTCATTTAAAGGGTTTTAAAACAGGTACAAACTATAATTACTTTAAGATTTAATTTTCCTGAGTAATTAAACTTAACACTAGGAATTATCTTGATAAGAACAGATCAATGTCTTAAAAAATTCTTGTTATTTCAACATATAGAATTAGATTCTTGTTCATAATAATACATTAATATTTGAATTTAAGTGAAACCTTAAATAACTTTAAATTATGTCAATTAAAAAATGTTTGATTTAATCCCACACAGACTTTGGAGATTTACCCTCCATAAACTTTCTGCAGCTTACTTAGACACTATATTTCTTCATCCAGAAACATTTCTTTCATTAAAATTTCCATATTAAAGTATATTTCCATATCTATAACTTTCTTATATCTCTTTCCTTTTTGCTGACTCTTTCTTAAACTTACATTTTGAAGCAATCCTTATAAAATTTCTGAATCTTTCCAATTACTCCTCCTAATAAGATCAAATATTTTATGCTGTTTATAGTACTTTAATTGATATACAGCTGAAATCTTTTTTTATTTTTCCAACAATACACTATAATATATTTATATTCTGAAAATTAGATTTACCTCCTAGAGCCCCCCTTAATTACCTACCCTTGTCTCTCCCCTCTTCCCCCACTCCTTCCCAGTACATCTCTACGAATGCCTTAGGTTGTATGTCACTATACCTTTTCAGGGTTTAATACATGAGAGTTGACCACCTTTTTGCAATGGTCAGGGTTTAGCTCCAGCTTCCACAGATGAGTTAAGACATTCAACCATTGGTTCTCTGGGTTATGCTGACTTCACTCAGCATGATTTCTTCCATAGCCATCCATTTACCTTCAAAGGCTGCAATATCATTGTTTCTAATTGCTGAGTAAAACTCCATGGTTATACGTACCACAGTTTTTGGATCCATTCATCTAGTGAGGAGCATCTGGGTTGTTTCCATAATTTAGCTAATGTGAATTGAGCTGCTATGAACATAGATATTGCTGTGTCACTGTAATGTGCTGATTCTAAGTCCCCTGGAAAAATACCCAGGAAAGGAATAGCTGGATCATATGGTGGGTTCATAGTTGAAATCTTTTGTACTCTTTGCATATAGAATTACACCTATTAGAATTTTAACTCTTAATAAACTTGCTTTTGGTGAAGACCCAGAAAAAAAATCTTAAATTTATTTTTGTACTTTGGAACATATATACAATGGAATACGACTCGGACATTAGAGAAGAAGATATTATGGCTTTTGAGATCAAATGGATGGAGATGGAAAGAATTATGCAAAGTGAAGTATCCCAATCTCAGAGACTCAAGGGCTGAATGGTATCTCTCATCTGTGGAAGCTAGAATACATCGGGAAGCAGTATGTTAGACGGCTAAGCTAATAATAACTTCAAATTGTGATTCTTATGGCAACAGGGAGATGACTCCCTAGGATACTTGGAGGCGTAGGCTGGGGGACAGGGTCGGGGGAGGGCTTAGGAAAATCACCTAGGAGACTGGAGGATGCGAATATAGGGGAATCATCTCATAAGGTGATCTCTGCCCTCCATGAGATATCCATTTAACTCAGGGGTTCTTCTGGCGGAAACAGCAACAAGGGGAACCCAAGCAGGGCATCCATGACATGGCATTAGCCCTAGATAACAAAATATATATACACTTGATCTTGAGTGTTTGATAATGTTTCCCCTCAGTTGTAACTCTATATCATCTAATAAAAAATTATATTTTTGTTACCAACCTATAAAAGCACATTTAATAAACCCAAATATATGTTACCTTATAGAATTTATAAGAACACTCTTAATAAACCCAAATATGTCTTCTTATAGAAACTAAGAAGTCAAGATTACTCGAATTTACTTAGCAGTTGATGTTTTAACATTTTGACTTTGCAAATTCATCAGATGTCTCCTCTAAAAAACACATTTATAGAGATTAATCCCATTTATGTTAAATCTAATTTACTCATTTTTAATTGTTAACTTTAGGTTATCCATGAAACCAGGATATTAGACAAATATAAGCCATCTTTTTCTGTTGAAGAAAAACCCTAGAACAATAAATGTTACACTCTAAACATTTGTAGAAATCAGCATTTTATGACCACCTAGAAAAACATGTGAGTTAGTAATCTTAAGCACATCTTTACTCTTATGTCTAAATGATTTAGATTGAACCTCTTTTTAAACGTTTAAGTCACATGAACTAAAAGTCATTTGAATCCATTTTCTTTTCTTTTTTTTTCAAATTTAATTTATGAGCACTCATCTATACACCAATTTGGTACCGTGTTGAACACAACATATAGCACACACATGTACACAAACAAACAGGACAGGTGCACACAGAGAAACCAATAGGAAACGCAGATTTTAGAATCTTGGAATAATTGACCTTTTGAATAAAGACAGAAGTAAGAAAAAACAATTAAAAACTCTAGTTAGATAAACTAAGACTGACTGAAAAAATATATTTAGGTGTACAAAATTATAGGTGAATTCATCAGTAAAATTGAGCTCAAAATAAAAAAATGAAACAGCCATATTTATCCTAGTAAAGGAGCATGTAAGCATCTTTAGCAGACCAGAGTGCACTTTTAAATAAGAGCTAGAGTTAGCCCAGGCATTGAAGGAATGAGAGCTGGTGGTAAAATCCTCAGGAAGTTTTTTTTTTAAGAATAAATAAAACCTATATGGAATTTTTCCAATTTCCTTTATTTGTGTCCAAATGAAGAGAAGAGAAGAGAAGAGAAAGCTCCTCAGGAATTAGTGTTTCCTGATATTCTTGGGCCTGTCCGCTGAGTCCCTTGTACATTATCTCCAAAGTACAAGAATGTAGACCCCTTCAGCATCTCTCAAGGCTGGGAACTTGGAGCAGCTGGCCTTTCTAGATCCTTTCTAACTATCTATCTCTCCTGCTAGAATCTCAATGTGCAGGAAAAGAGTAAAATAGTCTCTTAGGCCTCACAGCCTTTAAAAAGTAGCACTTCAAGCCTTTTCCCTCCCTCTGGTCCCAAACTGGTTTAGGCCCTAGCTCATGTGCTTTCATTTTAAAAGATGGCTATCAGGCAGGTAACTAGCAGGCATTTCCTTCTTTTTTGCAAACAAACTAAGCTGCAACATGATATTAAAGTTTGTACTTTTCTCTGGTGGCCAAGAAAATGTGTTTTTCTTGGACATTTATGGGTTATGCAGGCTAGTGGTGGACCTGGCATAACCTGAGAATGAAGCTCCCATCTGAATTATGTGAACGTCCTTTTTCAGGGGCTTCTGACAGTCAGCAATCCTGCCTTTCCTTTCTCTAAACCGTGCTGGATTTATTGCTGCCTTACCAGCAAGGATGCGAAGGTCTTTGCTTGCCACATGCCAAAGACCTACGGGAATCCAGACTTAGTGGCATTACTGGCATTCCCTTGGCCACTATAAAACTTAATGCCCCACAGTAGAAAGGCAGCCTAGAGTGGCCTGTGGTTGAGGCCTCATTCAACATGGAGGATCTAAGGGTGGATATTTGCCAACTAGTTGTGTCTTTAAAATTTGCCTTACATGATTTTCTTTCCTTTAATTCTCATACTCAGAGGCCCATGTTTCTATATTATGCTCCTCAATTTGAAGTGTGAGTCAAGCCTGTTAGTGCTCTGGGTGAGACTCCCCATTAGAGAAGATAAATGATTTGGCTTCCTGAACTAGGAGAGGTGGTTTACTCTGAGACAGAACATTTTGATTTCTTCCTGCCAGATGAGGAGGTTATAGAAGGAAAGGTGTTAAAGTTAGGGGAGCTCTATCTTGGCAATCTTTCACAAGGGGCCCCTGTGTAAGAGGTGGATATTGGGGACAGACAGAGTATAAGCATTTCAGAAGAGGGAGAGACTGCTCAGCTTACACTCTGGGAATTAATGGGTCACCTCTTTCCCAAAGACCTTAGATCAGACCAAGACTTCATCTTAGGATTGGAGATTCATTGAATGAGGGTGCCCTCCACCATTGGGCCAATCCAATCAGAAACAAAGAGAAACAGATAGTGGTTGATGCTGGTACCCCTGAGGGCTATCAGGGCCAGACTCTGGTCAAGAGACCTTCTTGCAGCATGGGAGAATAGCCCCAGTCATCCATCTTCAGTTGTCTCAAGTTTTCCCTCTGTCCCACACACCCATTTTCTCCCACAGAAAGGAGACTGGAGCAAGTCAGGACCAACATTCCCAATGCCTAGGTGAATGGAGATCAGTCCTGCCTGTCTAATAAGTCTGTCACCTGAGACTTAAGATCAGCAGCATGATAAGTGCCTGTTGTTTAAAGAGTTCATCCACTAAAGGAAAAGCACAGCATTATCTTCCTACAAGTTTGTAAAGGCCCAGTTTATGAAGAGAAGGGACTTAGGCTCTTCATTATGACCCATTCTATGTAAAATATCCTTTTCTCAAAGGTTAGAGTCTGATCGGTGAGGAAAGAGGATGCTTGGGAGGAATGAACTTTGGAAGAAGAGTTTGGCTCATATGGAGGTGCATATTTCTGGGGCATTCACTCAGCACTGTCCAATTGACTGGTTACTTGTAGGATACCCCTAAGGGCTGTCAGGAAATGAGGTCCAGGGAAAAGTCGTTGAGATCCACCAGGAAGTGGCCCTGGCCAGAATCTCTCAGTTGCTTCATTCCTTCACTCAGCTCCTCATGTCCAAAGTTAACCAGAATCAGAGGTCAACTGTCTACTAATGCCAGACACATTCCAAGCCAGGATAGAGAAGCTGGAAACGACCCTTACAGAGTCTAACATGCTGACCCAAAGGCAGAGGATTAGGAACTTTAAAAAGACATGGAACTTGTCATCCGAGACTTAAGACTGGCGATCTCACTAATTGTGTTTAAGTGACCAATGGATGTCCAGTTTATTGTCCTCCAGAAAGTGAGAGAAATATGCAAGCTGAGCTGTGCTTGCAGGGAGCTCACCCTGGTGGCAATCTTATCCATATCCCAGATGAGCCCCCAGCTGATGCTGGTTTGGTGGATGTTGAGTTCACGTCCTCTTGGAGTCAAAGAATGAATGAAACCGAGGGACACTGAGGTAAGCATAGTAGTATTTTAAGAAAAGCATAGGGAAAAGATCAGACTTCCCCCAGAGTGGGAGAAGGGGCAGAGCTGAACAGGCAGCTAGGTTTGCCTTTTTTTTTTTTTTTAAAGAGAGATAGGGACAGAGAGAGAGAGAGAGAGAGAGAGAATTAGTTTTATTTAGTTTTTCATTTGGCTTTCTTTGCTCTGACACTTCTTTGTGTACGTGGTGTTGGGGATTGAACTCATGTCCCTGTGCATGTGAGGCAAGCACCAAAACTGCTGAGCCAACACTCCAGCCCCTAGGTTTGCCATTTTTATAGGGAGTTTATCCTTCAATTGGTCATCTTCTCCCTTTCCCCAAACCTAGAACATGGAGGTGAGAAATTCTGGTTGGGTCCAGTCTTGGGTTTGCACCTGAGACATTAATAGAAAGAATGTGGTGCCTTGCTTAGCAGAAGGGAGTGTTTGCATTTGAAACCACCTTGCCAGACCCTGTCATTAGCATTGGGGGATGTCAAATTGATCTTAAAGGAAAAAATAAACAAAAAATGGTTTTTCCTTGATTGACTCAAGCATTCTAACTACTCTGACTGCCAAACTTTCCCCCCTGTCTCATTACCGACCCAGGTACAATATAGGTCCATTCTCAACCTTTGGCCTTTGTGTTTTCTCTCCCAGAGGTGCCAGCTTCACTTACCTATTGTGAACAGGGTCTTTAGCAGAGAGAGAGAGTGGGGCTGATGGTGGAGCCCCACATGCTGAGTGGGCTGCAGTGTTACTCTTGACTTTTGGTTGCTAGGGAGCTGGTCCCTTAACAGAGAGAGAGAGAGAGAGAGAGAGAGAGAGAGAGAGTCAGTGAAAAACAGAGAGAAAGAAATAGAGAATCAATTTTATTTAGTTTTTAATGTGACTTTTGTTGCACACCGTAACCACTGAGCCACCTCTCTAGTCCGGGATCTGGTCCCTTTAACTGATGACAAGCCTGTCTTCTTCCTCAGGGGCCCCAGGCAGGGTGGACCATCATCCTTGGCCCATGATGGTTTGTCCAGGCAGGCGGATCCCAGTCACAGCTGCCTGTGGGGTTCTGCCTTGACTTGTCCCTCTGATCTTTGGCCTCAGCTCTGCCCTGTGGCTTCACAGTGTCCACCTGCCTTGCCTTTCTGGTGCACACTTTCCTGCCCTCATTTTGTGAATTTAGTGGGAGCTGTTAGATGCTGTGATGCTGGTCCCTGGCCTGGAGTGGCTCCTCCCATGGTGGAAGCAGTCCTGACATTCCTGGTATTTCTGAGCCATCAAGGTAAGTCTCAGTGACTCAGCCAGGTCAGAAGGTCTGAGAAGTGTCGATGGTCCCCCATCCTGGGCCCCTTTGGCTTGGCCCCAGCTCAGCCTCTTCACTGTGTTCAGTGTGGAGGTCCAGAAAGCTACATTCTTCTTTATTCCCTGCAGACTCCTGTGCAAATCTTTTTTTCCCCTGTGCAAATCTTGATGATTTCATTGGAAAGTCTATTAGATGCTGCCTGGAGCATTGCTGGGGAGCGCTGTCTGCGGCCAGACTGGGTATGACCTCCCCATTTCCTAACTGGGTAATTTCGGGAAAGTTTCATTTTGCTTCTGCACCTCAGTACTGTCCTCTAGAAAATGTAGATACTAATTGTTATTACTTATATTACTATATTAGCCCCACAAATAATGATATAAAAACTATTTTATGAGGATAGAATAAAGTAGTTCATAGTAAAGCACTTGGGACAGCAGTCAGCAAATGGAAGCTGGGTGCTCGGGCCACAGGGAAGAGTGGCTAGATCTCTGCTCAGGGTGTGGTGGAGGTAGAGAAGTGAGCTGTTGGCTCTGATTCAGGGTGGCTTAAAAATGAATCAAGGACTTAAGGTTGTTAAGGATGGATGTGGCTTTTTTTTTTTTTTTGGCAGAAGAAGTAAGAGGTGGTTCAGAGCAGGATGGGAGGAGACTAGGATAGGCAGGAGCAGGGGCAGAGGCAAGAACGGTTTCAGTATCCTGAACTTTATCCTGTGTTTAGAAGAGAACAATGGAAAGATTTCTCAAAGGGGCCAGGACAAATCTGGGCTTTATATGTGGTCCAAGGAGCAATTTGAAGAGAAGAGCCCAGGTTGAAATCTGGGACACTAATACTCAGAGGAGGGCAGAGGAAGAGGAACCCCAGGGGTGCTGAGAAGGAATGCAGGGAGATCTAGAAGGAAACCAGGAGTGTGGGTCACAGAGCAAGGAGAAGAGGACTTGGAATGAAGGTGGTGGAGGGTGAGGGAGGAGGTTGCACCGGCCAAGGGGAGGAGGATGCCTGGAGTGAGGGGCATGGAGGGGGGCGAGTAAGAGGGAGGGAGGGATAACTTTGCATGCACAACTTTTAAAACTCAAAGACAGTTTTAAAGGGAAACTAACCAACTTGAGAGGCCGAGACAGAAGGGCTACAAGTTCAAAACCAGCTCCAGCAACTTAATGAGACTTTCACAAACAACAACATAATAAATAAACAAACAGAAAATGAGCGGAAGGTGTAGCTCAGTGGTTAAGAGCCTGGGTTCAATCCCTGGTACAAAAATAACAAAACAAAACAAACAAAAAACTCACCTACCCACATTTCTATATACAGATGTGTGTGTGTGTGTGTGTGTGTCAGACGGGGGTGGGGGGAGACATGTTGCCAGACCCCCCCGCCTCCTTTAATAAAGGACAATGTTTCCTGGGTGATAAGATCTGGGACAAATTTCTGTCTTCCTCTTTACCCTTTATGCAGTTGCCCATGGATCAGTTTCCTAGAGCAGCTGTAACCAAGTGCCACAAACACCCTTGTGGTGCTGCCCAGCGCTTGTCTTCTGTGAAGACTCCCGCAGCAGCCCACCATCAAGTCCTTTCCCTCTCTTCGTCTCATCCCACAAGCATTATGTCATCTCACATCACCAGAAGAAGAAGGGTGGGCAGGGGTGCAGCACGTGTGAGCCCTGGGTTTGATTCTCTAGCACCACACAAACACAAAAAAAAAGCAAGAAGGGAGAATACGGTACAATCCGAGGTTTTGAGAGCTGCCCAGCATAATGAGGCTCTGGGTTCAATCCCCAGCACTGTAAAAAGAGAGTGGAAGAGATCACAACGACATAAGTTTTATTATAGCATATTGTAATTATTTGATTTTATTGTTAGTTATTGCTATTAATTTTCTACTGGGCCCAAATTTAATTTTTTTTTACAGGAACTGTGGAATGAGCTTAATCAAATTATGCTATGTGTGTGTATATATATGAAGATACTATAGTAAATTCCACCTTTATGTACATCTATAAAGCACCAATTAAAAAGCAATAAATAAGTAAAAGGAACATAAGTAGAGCAGAGGAAGGGAACAGGGGGAGGGAGGAGAGAAAGAAGAGGTACTGGGGGCTGAAACAGAGTAAATCATATTCCGTACATATATGATTAAATCAAAAGGAACCCCACTATTGTGTATAACTATAACGCACTAATAAATATATCAATTTTTTTATAATAGGTATGCATACATAGGGAAAAAAACTCCCCAGTATATATCGAGTTCAGCATGGGTCACAGTTTTGGGCATCCACTAAGGGTTTTGGACTGTATTCCCCATGGATAAAGAGGGAGTATTGTACTCAGCCACAAAATACTACTGCTCAGTTTTTCTATGGGTGATTTCTGTGCATGCATATTTCTAGAAAAACATCTGGGGAGACGATCAGGTGACTCGTAACTGAATCACTTCACTAAGAAGAATGGGACTGCCAGGTAGTGATCTGGTGAGCTCCATATTTGGTATTGAAATTTGAAGCAACAGTGTGCATCGGTATTATTTGTATAATTAAAAAAGTTAAAATGTTCACATTTATTGTAGAAAAATTGTCAATCAAGAAAGAATCAAAATAAGAAAGGAAAATCAGCCGTCATTCTACTCCTCTCCGAAGAGTATTGGCATTTCAAAATGTATTTCTTTCCATTTCTTTTGTGTATATTTTAATTTTTTTGACTATTTTTAAAACAGAGAATCTATAGTTTTGCTTTCTGATTTTTCTCTCAATATTATAATACACACATTTCTTCATATTATTATGAGATATTTATAACCACAATTTTGCTGATTTACTCCTTTTTGTTGGTTCTTTTGTTACTCTCTCATTGCCAGTATTTTTCTATCATGAATAATACTTCAAACTTCTTTTTTTTCCCATGAAAAGTTTTCTGTAGATAAATTTCCAAAAAAAAAAAAAGGTTGTTAGGTCCAAGGACATGGATGCTTAAAAAAGATTTTATTACATCTTACTGAGTTGCTTTGCAAAAGAGTTTTGACAATTTCTGTGCCTGTCCTCCAATTGAGTATTCTAGGAGAAGTTTTAGGGTGAAGTTATGGCGGGAGCTGAAACTGGAGAACAGTGGTGATTGCTGGGGCAGGAGGAGAGGGTGCAGAGAGGTAGAATGGGAATAATAATAATAGAAAAAGACGGGTAGGGTTCTGTATGGATATGGCATGCCATTCATTGACAAAGGACAGCTGTGGAGAGAGGCAGCTCGTGTGGGAAGACGGTGTGTTTCAGTCTCTTCTCTGGTGGGCACTGCTCTTGGCCATTGGTTAAACCTCACTCATCTAAAGAGACTCACCTAAAGCTGATGCCCTTTTGAGGGACCTTCCTTCTGCCTCTCCTCCCCATAATGAATCAGAACACTCCTCTGGGCTGGCACCTGCAGCACAAGATTGCTATCTTTGACATTTTCACTCTGCTAATACAGAGTTCTAAATTGGTTTGACGAGTCCTAAATTGGTTCGTTTCATTTCTGGGTCTGCAGCACCAAATGCACTGTGGCTTTTACTAAATGCTCGGTATTCATTTCCTTTCCTTCTTCTGCTTCTCCCCAGGGGGAATGTTTTGTGGGTCATAACTCTTTCGTAGAACCTGGAGGTTATTTCAAAGAATTTTTTTCTATTGCCTAACTTAAATGCATTAAGCCTCGCCTGCTCTTCCCAGATTTTAGAGAAGAAAAAATTTGCCAATCATTGGGGGGACCATGGAAATTCTTTAAAAAGATGTCTTTTGTGATTGTGTTTGTATGAACTTGCATACCCTGGGAGTACGGCTTCCTAGGAAGCTTGCCATTATGGCCTGTGTTCCTTTAAGGAAAGTTCTTGTTGGGAGAGTATAAATCATATTAGCTTTATTATGAGTAGTCTTCATAAAATATGCTTTTGTCTTCAGCCCCCTGACAAACGTATGTAGTCACCCCATGGCCCTTCTGTTCTCTATGATCTCAAAGATGGTTCTGAGTGACTGAGATGGGAATTGAACAGCTGCCAGCCTGGAGTATGGAGCCTTTGGGGTCCCAATGCAGTGCAGTTCCAAGCCACCCTCCAGCTTCTGTGATTATTCTGCTTTTACTAATGAGCAAAATAGTTTTTCCAAATGTTGATGAATCACTAATTCTGCCCAAATATCACAGGAAGGATTTGGCCTTTTTGGAATACATTTCTGCCTTAATAGATTAACTGTCCTACTTTATGATTTTCAGCTTAGGTCAGGTTTCGGGGGGTGTCTAATTTCATTATCACCCCACTCCAGTGCCATAAGAAGGATCTACTTCCAGTTTCCATTCTAATTTACCGAGCAATTATTTACTTAAATTATTACAATTGGCATTTGACACAGAACACAAATATTGGTTTTTGTTTCATTTAATGTCCCCCCCCCCATTGGAGAAAGGAATCTAAAGAAATTAAAATCCATTTTCCATCTCCCGCTTCTTTCTTAGTCCAGGAACATTTGAGATTATCATTAATGCTGGGTCATTTCTAACCCAGCCAATGCAATTGTTGAATTTGTGGTTTTTAGCAGATTTACAGTTTGGCTTTTTATTTTTGACTAATGACCACTCTTAGGCCTTTCTGGCATACGTTTCCCTAACATTGTAAATAAATAGTGAAATGTCATGGAAACCAGAGCTGGTTTTTTCTTTCTCTCTGTGTGTGTCTGTTTTGGTTGTTTTTCTTCAATGATGGTTTCTGCTGCTGTTTAGGAGCGTGAAGTGGATATTCCTCTTGGATCACAGTGAGCAGATTGACACAGGTGTCAAAGAAACTTCCAAGGAGGATTTAGAAAGATTACAGAGAACAAACACCCATTTCTTTTGTTAATTTACTCATTTATATATTTCTGTAATGAGTTATATCGGGGTCCTACTGTGTGTCAGTGACCAAGACACATACTCAGTGTACCTTAATCACTGTCCTCAAAAACTGGGCCAGGCAAAGTGGCACACAGCTATAGTCCCAGCTACTCAAGTGGCTGAGGAAGGGACAATTACTTGAGACCAGGAATTTGAGACCAGACTGGGTGATATAGCAAGACACCATCTTCCTCTCTCTCTCTCTCTCTCTCTCTCTCTTTCTCTCTCTTTTGTACCAGGGATTGAACCCAGGGCCATTTAATCACTAAGCCACATCCCCAGTCCTTTTTTAAAAATTTTTTTATCTTGAGACAGGGTCTCACTAAGTTGTGTAGGGCGTTGCTAAGTTGCTGAGGCTGATTTTGAACTTGCTATCCTCCTGTCTCAGCCTCCAGAGTAACTGGGATTACAGGTGTGCACCACCACGCAGGGCTAAGACTCGTCTCTTAAAAAACACAAAACGAAACAAAACACGGACTGGATATTTGGCTGAAAGGAACAGGGATTAAATGAATAAGGATGCAAATGAGCATCTAATTACAAAAGGGGCTGTGTATTCTGGTGACACTGTTAATTTCACCAGTGATCTCATCAGCAGTGTCATTAAGTATTGGGAACCTATCATGGTAGCCAATGCAAGTTTTCCAAAATTCTGATTTCCTCTCGAGAGCTCAGATTATGTTATTTCTCAGCAAATGCTGTCCATCATTTTCACTGAGTGACAGGCTGTTGATTCATTTTCAGGATGTCACCAGACATGCCGGTGAAACAGCTCATTCAATCCTGACCCCAACAGATGCAGGAGTGCTTTCCCTTGAGTCAATCATTGCACTGTACACAGTACATATGCCGCCTGCATGCCCCTGATGGGTCACTCTCTGCTCCTTTCTTGGGGCATTCTTCAGGGGAATTGGCACTTTCAGACTTTCAGGATATTTTTGTTTTCGTTTTTGCTTTTTTTTTTTTTTTTTTTTTTTGTGACTGTGAGTGTGTCGTGATGGAGGATCCAATGGTGATTAGCTCTGCTGCCTAGATTCCTGCCAAGCTGTGTCATTTTACCTACCACTACTTTGGCACATCAGTCCAGAGGCCAATAAGCAAGCAGGCAAATGATGTCTGAGTATTATTCTAAAAATAGCATGGGCCTCACAAGTCCCCCAGGGAGCACAGACCACACGTTGAGGAAGGTTGCTCTGTCTTTTATTCAACAAGCCATTACTGAAAGTTGCCTGTGTACTATTTCCTGGAAAAAAATGCTTCCCTCAAAGTGTACTCAGACCTTGCTTATCGATAGCAACTAAAGTTAGTGCCTAACATTTATTGGATTCCAAAGTATGTCCAGGAATGTTGTGCCAAAGCCCTATAACATCAGGTCCCTTTCAGGAAACTGGGTAACTTGGGAAAAATTAGTAAAGAGAATTTTTACAGCGATGTGGATAGAATTCAGGGAAATCAATAAGAAATGATAAAGGAGACTGGAGCGGTGGCTCAGCGGTTATGGTGCTTGCCTGACATGTGCAAGGGCGCGGGTTCGAACCCAAGTACCATGTACACAATGAAGTGTCAGAGCAATGAAAGCCACATGAAAAACTAAATAAAATTAATTCTCTCTCTCTCTTTCTCTGTCTCTCTCACTGTCCCTCTCTCTTTAACAACAATGGGAAAAAAAGGAAAGAAAAAAATTATTAAGGACTCAGGGCTAAGAACCTCAGCCAAGGAGGAGTAAGGGGTGGTGATGGTTCCTGGAACTAGAGAAGGCAGCTTCCAGGAGCTGTGACCTGGAGCCGGCTGTGGCTCCTCTGGAAGAACCAGGGCACTAAATACCCTGGCCTCTCTCTTCTTCTGCCCTCCGACCCTCTGCTGGTGCCTCTCCCTGGATCAAAACCACGGGAAGCCACAGGACAAGGGCATCTGTGGTTACAATTCATCTAGGTCACGAGGCCAGGTGGATAGGGGGAGAGGATGGGCCAGGAGGGATGAATGTGGGCTACGTTTTGGGCACTGAACTTTATTTGCGGCTTCTCGTTTAATCTTACTAACTTGATGGGGTGATGCTCCCGCAATCCCCACAATCCCCATCCTGCAGATGGGCAGATTGAGGCTGGAGAGGTGAAGCAATATTGTCAAGGTTTGGATCTGAAGGAGATCCAGATCCCGGAGTGTCTGGACCCCCTCACCTGGCAAACAGACAGGCAAGAGGATGAGGACATGGGCGTCTACGGAGTAGTAGAACAACAAAAGCTATGTGCTGGCAAGTTGTTGCTTTTTATTTACAAGACTCCACACTGCCTTCCTGTTCCTTCCAAATACTATTCTTCTGGCCAAAGATTCCCTGAGCAGCATAGGAATTCAGCCCCCAGTCTCCTGCAAGCAGCTGGGGAAATCATTGTTGGGTCCCACAAGGAGCCCTCTCACCATCTACCCTCTCTCTATCCCAGCTGACCTGCGAGGACACCCAGTATATTTCTTCATTTTTTTTTTAAATTTCTAGGCACCAAGGATTGAACCACTGAGATACATCCCCAGCTTTTTAATTTTTTTGTTTTGAGACAGGGCCTTGCTAAGTTGCTGAGGCTGGCTTTGAACTTGCGATACTCCTATCTCAGCCTCTCAAGCCTCTGGGATGACGGGTGTGCGCCCTTGTGCTTGGCAAGTGGTCCTTCTTTACAGTTTCTTAAGGTGAACTACCCGAGGGAGAAATCATAGTTCTAGAGGAGTTCAGACATTTACAAAGGCTAAATGACAGTTATGGACAGGGAACGAGGGGGCTTTCTTGAAGTTGTGAGGAAATTTGGAAGGTGGCAGACCTGTGAAGAACTTCCCGCACCTGCTGAGTAATCCCCCTAGGTATCTGGGAGATTTTGGTTCTAGAACCTCTCACAGATACCAAAATCCAAGGATGCTCGAGTCCCTTATATGAAATAGTTTATGATTTTCTTATAACCTATGTACTTCTGTATATTCTAAATTATCTTTAGGTTACTCATGATCATAATACAATGTAAATGCTATATAAATAGTTGTATTGCTTCGAGAATAACGAGAAGGAAAATGTTTGTGTATGTCTGCTATGGTTGTTACCAACTAGGAGTGAAGTTTCTGGATTGCGGGTCACCAAGCATCTTCCAGAATGGTGGCTCCCGCTTCCACACCACCAGCAGCAGTGTGCACAGGTCCTGTGGGGACACCCCTGCAGCAATGGACTTCTTTATTGTGTCCCTTTTGTGGGTAGGTCTGACTGGCCTTCCCCACCGAGCGACATAGGTGTCGCCTGGAGTTTCTCCTCCATCTATCCTCTTATCCTCCCCTGGCCAAGCTGTGCCCTCAGGAAACACAGCAGTTTGGATGTCGCTGTCACTGTGGATGACGTGTTCCCTTCATTGTGGTTTGCCCCACTAGGAGTACATGCACCACCTGCTGGCCTTGGAGCACCGTGCAGAAGAGCAGTTTCTGGAGCACTGGCTGAACCCTCACTGCAAGCCCCACTGTGACCGGAACAGGGTCCATCCCGTGTAAGGGACATGGGTGAGCCCTGGTATGTCCCGGCTTCTTTCAGAGAGGGATAGCTGTGGACAGCATGTGCATGGGCTGGGAGACCTTCTGGAACAGTGCAGGGGAGCCAGCTGCTTCTGGGTTATAGGGCACAGAACAAGGCAGAAGAGACAGATGGGAGACAGGCAAGAGGAGCTCTGGGGAGCCCAAGGATCCCAAATAGGGGAGGGACAGGACTCTGAAATCCACACCTGGACCGCTGAGACTCAGGTCTTTCCAGGTGGGGCCCACATCTGTGACTCTGCTGCCTACCACACATGCCCATTGCCTCCAGTCTTCTTTTCCTGGGCATCTCTCACTCCCCACTGCCTGTCCACAGCGGCCTGCTGGGTCCACCCTCTATCCCCCTCTTCCCTGGGCCTGCTCTGCCAGGCCACTCTCAGTGTCCCAGCACACCCCGTGCACCCCACCTCTGTCCCCCGGGTCCTGGATGGGGCACGTTGCTTCTCCCTGACTGTCCCTCTGTCTTCTGCTCCTCCCTGCTTTCTAAATCTTTTTGGATGAGGTAGCAAAATCCCATCGGAGGTTAAGCCCAGAGAATTTTGTTCTTCCTCTCCCTTTTCGTGTCTTATCTCTTTATTGTTTATTTTGTGCTACTGGGAACTGCGACAGGGACACTTTTTTTTAGAGTATCACTCTATAGCTTCCAGTGTGTTAGCACAAACATCCTCTCATTGACCCTCTTACCCGCTCACTCCTGCCCTGCAAGGGGTCATCACAGGGCACCGAGGAGCTGAGCCAATGAAGGGACCCAGGCGAGGCAGGAATCAGCACCTCAGTCTTCTCACAACTCCTCGTCCTGAGGACTTTGTGTGGACTGCACTGCTTGGTCCCGTTAATTTTATTTTTTTCATCTGGTTTTGTTTTTCTCCACTTAGGAGAGGTGCTGGGGTTTGAACTTGGATCCTCATGCTTACCAGGCAATCACGCTACCGCTGAGCCACCTCTCCAGCTCTGAGCATGCATTTTGATAACCAATGACCTGGATAATACTGCAACTGGGCAAAACTCCTCTTCCACTTGACTTCGAACTACAGAAATGGTTGTCTTCTGATGTGGTGGACTCAGGGCCCCAGTGGGCCAAGATTGCCCTGGGGATTGATGGTGAATATGTGTTCTGCTGCATCTTACTAACCCATCGAAATCATTAAAGCTAAGAGCTCGAGGTGCAGAGCCCCCGCGGCCCTGTCTGTTCTTCAATGCGGCAGAACCAGGATCTTCCCTAGGGCTGGGACCAGCTGACTGCTCTGAGGAGTGGGTGCCTTGTTCAGAGCAGTGGGGCACACCACGGGGGCTGCTGGGGTTTTGTAAATCTTCCCCCTCTCTTTTCTGTGCTAATAGACATTGCTATTAAATCTGCTGTCTGCGGTGTCACTTTTATTTCCCTATAGGAATAGGAGTGGGCATTTCCCTCCCTTATTTATTATTGTAAATCTAGCATCAGAAAACTTACTGGTTTTTGAATACACGAATGGATGAGACTACGATCACCTGGCAATTTTGCATACGGGCCATCTTTTCTTTTCTTCAAAGATTTGCCCAAGGTCAACTCTGAAAACAGGAACATATCTCAGTACCAGGTGCACACCCAAGGAAACATTTCTTGTAGAAAATGGGGGTGCTGCTCCTGTATCCGATCACTTTCAGAAAAGGGTAAAGAGGAATAGTCGCCCGAGGTGGAGGGCTGGGCTCAAGGCAGCTTGGGCAGGTTTGTTATTTATTTATTCATTTTTATTTTTTTGATAGCAGGGATTAAACCCAGGGGTTTTAAGTCACTGAGCCACATCCCCAGCCATTTTTTTATATTTTATTTTGAGACAGGGTCTCGATAAGTTGCTCAGAGCTTCATGAACTTGCTATGGCTGGCTTTGAACTTGTGATCCTCCTGCCTCAGACTCCAGAGTCTGGGATTATAGGTGTGCACCACTGTACCTGGCTGGGTGAATTTATTGAGGGAGAAAGTTACTGAACTTCTCAATAATAATGGGAAAGAAATATAAAAGTTGTCAAAATAAAGATGGGGTTGCTTGCGTCAACCCTACAAAAAAACAAAACAAAACAAAACAAAAAAAACCAAAACAAAACAAAAAAAAAAGGAAATGAATTTGAGAGGTTGTGAAGGAAGGAAGGTTCTTATGGTAGTAATTATCACAAAATCCTCTGCCAGACCATGAGCTTGCACAGAGGTCAACAAAGCTGTATATAAAAAGTGCTTCTACAATGACATCTGCCCAGCAACTGTTCAACCTTGGATGGGAGCTGCTCTTGTTATTAATCTTTGTGACCAAGGGTTACTGTTTCAAAATATCTGGTGTAACCCTCGTTACTTTTTACATTGAAAAAACTTCGTATTCCTGTTGCAATGCTTTTCCCAAATAAATGTCACCACTCTTTGGAGACCCTCTCTCTGATATTTAGGTTGACAATAATCATACCAACAGTTTTTTTTTTTTGAATACTTACTGTGAGATAAACCTTATTTTTAACATGAATTACTTTGCTGTGCCTGGTGGCACATGCCTGTAATCCCAGTGACTTGGGAGGCTGAGGCAGGAGGATTGCAAGTTCAAAGCCAGCCTCAGCAATTTGGCAAGGAGCCTGTCTCAAAATAAAAAAATAAAAAAAGAATGGGGATGTGGGTCAGTGGTTAATCTCCTTTGGGTTTAATCCTTGGTACCAAAAAAAAAAAAAAAAAGTAGGTTAGCTTATTGAGCATCACATGAGGTTTATGGAATTTAGAAAGAATATTAGTTTTCTTCCTCAACTAGAGGCTTGAAACAGCACAAATGAATTATCTTACCTTTTGTACATCAGAACTCCAGCACGTGTCTCGCTGGGTGCAGATCAGGCTGTGTCCTTTCTGGAGGCTCTGGGGGCACATGTTTCCTGGCCTTCCTAGCTTCTAGAGGCTACCTGCATCTCTTAGCTCGAGAGGACTCTCAGCACTGCACTGGGCTGTGTTTACCCCACATTCTAGCAAACAGGAGATCAGAATTCTGCCGCGCTCCCAGTGACCTCCAGACTC
>PVKS010029928.1:0-18162 GCA_004027875.1 Aplodontia rufa | reverse complement strand
GAATTTAGTGGAAATGCTTTTAGTTTTTCTTCACTTAGTATGATGTATTGGCTTTGAGTTTGTCGTAAGTGACCCTTACCATGTTGGAATAAGTTCCTTAAATCCCTTGCTTCTCCAATACTTTTAGTATGAATGGGTGTTGGATTTTATCAAAGGCCTCTTTAGCATTTATCAGGATAATTATGTGATTTTTTTATTCTTAATTCTATTTAAGGAATGAATCACATTTCTTGATTTACAACTTTTTTGTAACCAACTTTACATTTTTTTTTTAATTTTTTTAAAATTTTTTTTTAATAATTTTTTATCCAACTTTACATTTCTTCAACCAACTTTGCATCCCTGGAATGAGACCCACTTGATCATGTATTATTTTTTTCATGTGTTTTTGAATGTGGTTTGCTAATATTTTATTGAGGATTTTTGCATGTATGTTCATCAGGGATATTGGTCTATAGTTTTATTTTCTTGATGCATCTTTATCTGGTTTTGGTATCAGGGTTATGCTTGCCTCATAAAAAGTGTTTGGCAGTGTTCCTTCCTTTCAATTTTGTGCAATACTTTAAGAAAGAGTGATGTTAATTCTTCTGTAAAAGTCTAGAAGAACTCAGGAAAGAATCCATCATGTCCTGGGCTTTTCTTTTTTGGAAGGCTGTTTGTAACTGTTTCAAATTCATTACTTGATATTGGTCTGTTTAGGATTTGTTAATCTTCCTGATTCAATTTATGCAGTTCATATGTGTCTCAAAATTTGTCTATGTCTTCCAGATTTTCCAGTTTATTGGCATATAAATTTTCAAAATAGGTTCAGAAAATCCTCTGGATTTCAAGGAGGTTAGTGGTGATATCTCCTTTTCCATCCCTGATTTTCTTGATTTGCTTCTCTTAATTCTTTGTTTTGGTTAGTTTGGCTATGGGTTTGTCACTTTTATTTATCTTTTCAAAGAACCAACTCTTTGCTTCACTGATTCTTTGTATTTTTTTATTCTCAAGTTCATTGATTTCAGCTCTGCTCTTGCTTATTTCTTCTCTTCTTTTTGTTTTGGGGTTAGTTTGTTTTTCTTTTTATAAGGTCTGGAGGTACAGCACAAGCTTTTCTCTCTAGTATTTTATTGTAGGCACTCAGTGCTGTAAATTTTTCTCTTAGGAATGCTTTCATACTATCTCAGAAATTTTGACATGTTGGCTGTTCTCATTTGTTTCTAAGAATTTCTTGATTTCTGTTCTCATTTCTTCTTTGATCCATTATTCATTTAAGAGATTATTATTCAGTCTCCATGTGTTTGTGATTTCTATTATTTTTCTTGTCATTGATTTCTAGCTTCATTCCATCATGATCTGATAGGATACATGGGATTATATCAATTTTTTGTATTTTTTAAGGTTTCCTTTGTGATCTAAAATATGTTTTATTTTGGAAAAAGTTCAATTTG
The DNA here is from genome assembly GCA_004027875.1 of Aplodontia rufa. Lineage (NCBI taxonomy): Eukaryota > Metazoa > Chordata > Mammalia > Rodentia > Aplodontiidae > Aplodontia > Aplodontia rufa. The sequence continues at coordinate 16,729 of PVKS010029928.1, read as the reverse complement.
CAGCTGAGAAGAAGGTAAATTTAGATATTTGAAGTGGAATATTCTGTAGATGTCTATTAAGTTCATTTGACTTATAGCATTGTTTAGGTTGGAGATATCTTTATTGATTTTCTATTTGATGAGATATCTTTTGGTGATAAGGGTGTATTGAAATCCCCTAGTGTTATTGTTTTGGGATTAATGTAGAGTTTAGCATCACGGAGTATTTTTTCTGTGTAATTGAGTGCATTGATATTCGGGGCATAAATGTTTGCTATGGTTATATCTTGTTATTCGATTGTTCCCTTTATTAAAATGTAATTGCCTTCTTTATCTCTTTTGATTAATTTTTGCTTGAAATCTATTTTGTCTACTTGGAATCTAGCTACTCTTGTTTTCTTGGACCATATGTCTGGAATAATTTTTCCATACTTTTACATTTAGCCTGTGAATTGCTTTGCCCCAAGATGAGTCTCTTATAAACAGCATATAGTTGTTGGATTCTGTGTGTGTGTGTGTGTGTGTGTGTGTGTGTGTGTGTGTGTTGATCCATTCTGCTAATCTCTATCTTTTCATTTGGAAATTGAGACCATTAACATTCACTGCTAGTGTGAATATGTTTATGGTTTAGTGTGGCTTTTTGCAATATTTTATTATGTCTTGATTCTCCTTTAGTAGATTATTCTTTATTTGAACTTCCTCTATTTGTGAGTTTTGAGAATTGTTTCTTCATTCTTCTGTGTGAAGTTTGTCTTCAGTATTCTTTGTAGGGCTGGTTTGATGCTTATGAATTCTTTTAGTTTAATCTTGTTAGGGAATGTTTTTGTTTGCCCCTCAAATTTGAAGCTGAGTTTGCTGGGCATAGTAACCTCAGTTAACAATTGTTTATTTTTGAGCTTGGAATATCTCATTCTAGGCCATCTTTGCTTTTAGAGTCTGAGCTGAGGCACCCAGAAATGATTTGTATTGGTTAGCCCTCTAAATGTGATTTGATGTTTCTCTCTTAGTATTCTTTCCTTGTTTTCTCTGTTAGGCATTTTGATTATGATATATCTCAGTGAGCTTCTCATTTGGCTGGGTCTATTTTGGGTCCTGCAAGCCTCCTGTATGTGAATGTCCCTAAGTGTATTCACACATGCTTGTTCAGATTCCTGACCCACCTCAGCTGGTTACATGACCCACCAGACTCAAACAGGAAAGCAAGTTTGGGTTCCCCTTCACTTTTTCAATTTGCATTCCCCTGGATAAAATATTCTCTTCCTGTTTTACTCTTATCCTGCTTAATACTCCTTAGATCATGTGGCAGGTTTTTGCCAGGACTGTATAGCCATTTGCTCATTGCAGCTGTGACATGGCTGCCTCGATGTGGCTGCTGTCTCAGCTCTCCACGACCAGTTGGGAAATATGGACTTTTCATGCATCAATGTAGCCTCTGGATCAGCTAAGGGCAGGCTGCTTCTCCAATCTTGGCATATCCATGATAAATCTGCCCTTTGTGTTTCTGTGCACTCTCCCTTCCCCCTGTGCTGAGTCAGCACCACTAGCACTATTGTCATTGCTGCCAAACCTGGCTTAACTATGATACTCTTTCTTCTTTAATTAATGCACCTAAAGTTTTCAGTCTCTAAGACAATCTGACTATCCAATGTTAAGTTTTATTGAAATGCATCTTTCATGTACCTCGCAGACAAGCAGTACTCCTGCTGCTTGAATCCTGAGTCATGGAGAAAGCAGGGCTGCAGCCTTCCTCCAGCCTGACATCTTGAATTCTACCCCTAGAATCTCCTATCTTGACAAGTGAATGAAGTCAGTTGTTCCGAAGTTTCTAGAAACTTAATGCTCCAAATCTGAAAATTTTTCTGCTGTTTTCTTGGTCTCTCAATATTTTCTTGGTGCACTTAATTAAGCTTGCATTTGTCCACCTCAAAAAAAGTATATATCCTCCCTCAGTAATATATGTGATTAAATTCCCATTTCCCAAAAATTGGGTTATGAATTGTTAATGTTAACCATTAGAATTAGCCAGGTTGTTCAGAAGGCACAATTTTTAAAATATTTATTAAAATACTAATGATGTTAATTAAAACTAATTACGTATATGTACATATTTGCTTAATATATATAGTCATATACTACTTGCCAACAAATATACATGCTGAGAAATTTGTCATTAGGTAATTTCATTATCCAAAAATCATAGTATAGTTACACAAAGACAGCTACAACACCAGGTAACATATTCTTATGGGATCGTATTCATATATTGTCCTTTGTAGACCAAATATTGTGACAGTACGTTACTGTATTTAACAAACATACACACACACACACACACACACACACACGCATATATATATCATGGGCTAGGAACATAGCTCAGTGGTAGAGGGCTTGTCTAGCAAGCACAAGGTCCCTGGTTAGATCTCCAGAACTGCAAAAATCTCTTTCTCTCTCTCTCCCCCTCCATGTATGTATATATATATGTTTTTCAAGGATTATTCTAACTTGGACCTGCTATCACTAATGATCACTAATTAATCCTTTTAGAAATTGTTCTGCTAACTGCTAACTTGCTTAACTTTTTGGCCAATTAAAGGGAATTTAACCACATTTTATGAACACGTTCTAAAGTCATGGCTGAACATTTTGCAAACCACTTTATTCCTTCAAATAGCTGGACTTAGCTGTGTTACTAAGCTGTCAGACTACCTGGGACAAGAAGAGGTACCCTGATGAGCACAAAGGCAATGCTGAGATCAATCACGGGACACTGAGTCTCCCTGCTATTTCTCCCCAATCAATGACATTGTAAAGAGAAGCTGATCAGCTGCAGCCTGTATGAGGATATAGCTCAGTTTGTTTTCCTGTGTTTTGACAAGCCATCACTACTTGTTTTAATCAGCTTTTTAATTTCTGTGACTAAAGAACCTGACAAGGGCATTTTTAAGGAGGAAAATTTTATTTAGGGGCTCATGGTTTCAGAGGTCTTACCCCATAGAAGCCTGGCTGAACATCATGGTGAAAGGCATGGCTCCAGAGAGCAGAAATAGAAACTCCATTCACCAGATACAGAATATATATCCCAAAGGCAAGTACCCATGACCCACCTACTGTAGCCACACCCTGCCAGCCTACAGCTACCAATTAATCCCATCAGAGGGTTAACACACTGATTGAGGTAAGGCTGTCATAATTCAATGTTTCACCTCATCCTTCCTGGATTGTCTCACATGAGCTTTTTGGAGACACCCTTCATCCAAAGCATAACACACACCATTTCAGTTGACCCTGCTTCACTGAGCTTCCAGGCAAGCAGCACTCATTGCATTTTATTATTCATTGAGTGAAATTTCCTCTAGGATCTTCACCATTTCCAATCACAGATCTTTAGTCCTTTTGGTATTAGAAAAGTGACCTTTCCAACTTTGAAGTCTTCCATTAAACCACCCAGAAAACTCAACTCTACCTTCCTCTTTTCTTACATGAACTCTAATTCACCCTCAAAGACTTTCTTGGCCATCCCTTTTTGTTTTTAACCTACATGATTTGGTTTAGTCTTCTTTCCAGCTTACCATTATCTTAAAAACTCTAAACTCCTCTCTTCTGAAAGTGTTATTTATTTAAACAATTAAATTTGAGGTGATGATTTCTTTTAGTTTTCATATAATGTTGTTAAGGTATCTGAATTCATCATAAACCTCACAAATAAATAACTGGTTGTTCTATGAAGAAATGCATCATAACATACTAGTCTGCTTTGGAGTCAGAAGACTCAGTTACAAACGTGACTCTGTTTCTTATAATCATGTGACCTCAGGAAGTGACCCATTACTGATGTAGAACAATAGTGTCCATCTCTGGGAGACTTCAAGTGGTTAAGAGAGATAATCCATATAAAATTTATGGTAGGGTGCTTGGCACGGGTGATGTTTATTAAAGATGAGCTCCTATAAACTAGACAAAAGAAGCAGATTATGAAAGGAAAAGTGAAAATAGATTAAACAACACAGAGATTAAGAACAATTCTAAACAGAAAAGGAAAATATCAACACTAGGGCACTAACAAAGGCACAATTCAGTTATTCCAACTTTGGTTCTAGTGATGTGGTACGACTTGAAAAACCCGAGTTGGAAGAGCAAAGAATCAAGCTCATTGTAAGGATCAACAGCGATAAAAACCAGTTGAAATCTATTGAGGACAAAATCTTAAAAATGCTCTTTACATCTGAAGGGAATATTCTGGACAATGAAGAACTCATTGATGCACTCCAGGATTCAAAGGCAAGTGAATATTTTTAGTACGTATAGAAAATGTTTTGCTTCAAAAGTTGTAACTACAGGCCTTCAAGTGTTCTGCAAGGGCTTTTTAACCAAGAACAGGCAGCCTGTAAGCTGCTAGGGGCATGCACAAGAGCATGCTTGGCTTTCAGACATCCTCACAAACCAGAAAAGAGTAGAGACACTGTAGACAAGTAATTTTCTTGTCTTCTCTGCACTTTTTAATAAAGTATGTAGTATAAAGAACAGGAAAAAGATAGAAATCAAAAGGAACAAATACAATTTATAAATTCATGTTAGTGTCACCTCCTCCAGGAAGCCTCCTGTTTTTCACACCTGGAATTAACTTCCCGCTTCTTGGAACTTCTATAGGGCTTATCCAGACCTCTATTGCGGCACTTATTGTTGTTTTCCTTATGTCATAGTTATCCGGTTCCATGTCCTATTAGATGGCTGAGTTCATGTGGGAATCTGTGACTAACTTATCTTGATAGTCATTTTCTAAGGATTAAACATGGTGGTGGCACACAATTGATGTTCAGAAAAAAGGTGCTTATAATATGATGAAGTTTTACATCAAATATAATCCTGCAGTTAGTTATGTCTCAGATTTAAACTATCATTTAAAAAGTGCATACAAGGAGCATGGCCTATATATATATAATGATTTTATCAATTCATAAGAAATAAAATGTTTTAGAAAAAACTTCCTTTGCATTAAAAAAAAGAATACATAAATTAGGTATTCTTATTGATGTCAAATATGATTTGCTGCTTTATATCCTGTAGTCTCTTGAGAACCTGGTATTAAAAGAAAAATAAGCAAGTTATTCCGGGCCTTCCATTTCCCTTCTCTTTTTTGTTTGTTTACTGGTCTCTTTACTCCCTTTTAATTCATTCTTCCCTGGGTGTTTAATTTCTGGAAATTTATTAACCCATTTATTTTTCATTTTGCCAAAGTTTTACATGCAAACTGTTTAAAAAATGAAGGTTTTCTAAAGGCTTGTTAGGACGAACAGCATTCCTTCCTTTGTCCCTACTCCCCACACATACTCATAGCTCCCTTCAGAGAGGTGACTACTTTCATTTTACACATTAATTTTGCCTATATTTCATTTTTGTTTTAACGAGAGAAAATGAAAAAGAGAGTTCATTTATTTATTTATTTTTGTCATCTGGCTTTTGTTTCTGCCACACTTAGTTGTTTATGTGGTACTGAGGATCAAACTCAGGTCCTCATGCACTCTACCACTGAGCCACCTCTCCAGCCCTACTCTGCCTATATTTCTAGCACACACATATTGCCTAGACTCCCACTGTAGTTATTCCGTGATCACCACCTAGGGTTAATATCTTTATAGCCTGAGGGTAGAGATATGGCTGCAAGTGTTCGGAGGCTGAGAGATGGAGTACACATACATTCACCTAATCACTGTTTTCAGCATGGTACCTAGCCCTCAACCTGCCTGGTTTCCTCCCATAAAGAAAACAAAAACTCTTATATTTTCTCCAGAGGGTGATCTTCAGTTTTTCTGGTGGGAAAGCGACAACTTTGACTGGGTACTAGAGGAGATACAACCTGGGGGTCTTTCAACCAATTTTATTCTAGACTGTTCCCACTTCCCTATTTCTAATTCCTATGTCTTTGAGGATGGTAATATTTTTATAAATTGGTGAATTTCTGGATTTCCCTTTTTGACAGCTTCAGAGTCCATTTTCCTGGGTCTTCTAAGTCATGAACACTCCTTAGTAAGCTCTCCAGTTCCCACTATTTTATAGCAATTTCCTCTCCCATTTTGAACATCTTTGTAGGTCTACATTGGTTTTTTAATCCTTTTCATATAATTTTATCCTGATTTCAACAGAGAATGAAGACAATTGCATGTATTCTTACTGCCATCTTTTCCCTCTAAATAGCAGGTTCTTTTATTTGTTTTCAAGGAAATGTTTTGGAGACATCCTTTATTTATAGAAATCGGACTGAACCTTGCCTGTATTTCCTGCTATGTTCTGCCTATAGTTGGTACTCCCACCAGCTCCCACAATGCTTATTTCAGAATATGTCTCATATTAACTAACCACTGCTGAAGCCTCCCACCTCTATGACATAATGTCTGCAAGTGGTTACCAAACCCAACGAAGATATTTAATGTTCTAGCATGCTCTGGCAAAAAGAAGAAAATGGTCTGCTTGGCTTTCTCTTCAGCATTGGGTTCTGAAGTTTGTGCTCTTCAAAGAATAAAGAATTATTTGCTAATGGGTCCCCATAATTCAATTACTCATAATCATCTTCCTTTTTCTACTCATTTAAGTCCAGTATTGAGATTCTGATTTCCCACTTGACTCTGCCCTTTATTTTCCCCTAGATTCCTTAAGGACAATTACAGGGAGAGTTTGAGCCTTCTGATTCCTGGACACAGCTTCAAACACTGAATCCCTTCCCTGCTTTCCCTGTGGACTGATGTGGACAAGTCTAGACTTATAATTTTCCATATGGTAGAAGTCACTAGTCATATGTGGCTGTTGAGCACTTAGAATGTGGGTAAATCTGAGTTAAGATATGCTGTAATTATAAAATACACACCAATTTCAAAGATTCACATAAAAATGTAAAACATCTCAATACTTTTTATATCAATTATTACCAACTATTTTAGTTACACTGAGTTAAAGAAGATGGTTTAAAATTAATTTCACTTTATTTTTATTTTTTGATTAGTTGAATATGGACTTACAATTGAGGGGGAATCATTATCAAACAATCAAAACCAAATATATATTCACATAGTAAGCCAAGGCTGATCCCATTCCATGGTTGGCCCCCTTGGGTTCCTCATGGTTCTATGCTTCCCCCACCTGAACCCCTGTGTTGAATGGACTTCTCCAAGAGGTCAAATATTTCCTTCTAAATTGATTCCCCCATACTCCCTCCAGCTAGTCTCTTTGATATCCTTCCTAATCCCTCCCTGCTACCTGTCCCCCTCCCTACATCTCCAGGTATCGTAGGCAAGGTTTCCCCTGTTTATGTAAAAATTCATACATTTTGAGATTATTATTAGCTTAGCCATCTATCATACTATTTCCAGTTGTATTCTAGCTTCCACAAATGAGAGAAAACATTCGGCCCTTGAGTCTCTGAGATTGGGATATTTCACTCAGGATAATTTTTTCCATCTCCATCTATTTGGCTGCAAAAGTCATAATATCATTTTCTCTAATAGCTGAGTTGTATTCCATTGTATATATGTACCAAAGTGTTTGAATCCACTCATCGAGTGAGGGGCATCAGGGTTGGTTTCATAGGTTACCTATAGTAAATTGAGCTGCTATAAACATTGATGAAGCCATATCTCTATAATATGCTGATTTTAACTCTTTAGGGAAAATACCCAGGAGTGGGATAGCTGAGTCATAAGGTGGTTCCAGCCCTTATTTTTTGAGGAGTCTCCACAGTGCTTTCCAGAGTGGCTGAACCAGTTTGCAGTCTCACCAGCAATGTAACAGTGTTCCTCTTTTCCCACAGCTCCTCCAGCATGCCATTGTTCATATTCTTCATTTTTGCCACTCTGACAGGAATGAGGAGGAATCTCAGTGAAGTTTTGATTTGCATTTCTCTTATTGCTAATGATGTAGAGCATTTTCTCATATATTTATGGGTCACATATGGTATCCCCACATTAACACCAGAGGACATTGAAAATCTAATCCAACCTGTATCAGGTAGTGAAATTGAAGCAGCAATCAAAGCTTTTCCAAAAAAGAAAAGTCCAAGACCTAATGGATATTCGGCAGAATTCCACCAAATTTTCACAGAAGAGTTAATACCTGTCCTCTATAAGCTCTTCCATGAAATTGAAAGGGTGGGAGCTCTCTCAAACACTTTTTATGAAGCAAATATTACACTAATACCAAAATCCAACAAAGACATGTCAAGAAAAGAAAACTACAGACCAATTTCCCTGATGAACATTGATGCAAAAATCCTTAATAAAATTCTAGCTAATCGGATCCAAAAGTACATTAAAAAGATAATACATCATGATCAAGTGGGCTTCATTCCAGGAAAACAGGGCTGGTTCAACATATACAAATCAATAAATGTAAATCACCACTTAAACAGAATTAAAAATAAAAATCATATAATCATCTCAATTGATGCAGAAAAGGCCTTTGATAAAATTCAACACCACTTTATGTTCAGAACCCTGGAGAAGATAGGGATCAAGGGAAGATACTTAAACTATATAAGATCCATTTATGACAGACCCATAGCCAACATTATGCTCAATGGAAAAAGACTGAAAGCATTTCTACTGAATTCAGGAACAAGACAAGGCTGTCCACTTTCACCATTCTTATTCAATATAGTCCTTGAAATGCTTGCCAGAGCTATCAGACAAGATAAGGAAATCAAAGGAATTTAAATAGAAAAAGAAGAAGTCAAGTTATCTCTATTTGCTGATAACATGATTTTATACCTGGAAGACCCAATAAGCTCAACCAGAAGACTTCTAGAGTTTTTAGGTGTTTTCAGCAAAGTGGCTGGCTATAAGATCAACACCAATAAATCACTAGCTTTCCTTTACTCCAGCAACAAGTCCACAGAAGAAGAAATCAGGAAATCTTTCCCATTCACTATCTCCTCAAAAAAAAAAATATTTGGGCATCAACCTTACAAAGGATATTAAGGACCTCTACAATAAAAATTATCAAACACTAAAAAAAGAAATTGCAGAAGACCTGAGTAGATGGAAAAACATTACATGCTCATGGTTAGGCAGAATTAATAGAATCAAAATGGCCATTCTATCCAAGGCCCTATACAGATTTAATGCAATCTGCATCAAGATACCAATGTCATTCTTCATGGATATAGAAAAAGCAATTCTCAAGTTCATATGGAATAATAGAAGACCCAGATTAGCCAAAACATTACTCAGCAAGAAGGAGGAAGCAGGGGCTATCTCAATTCCTGACCTGAAATTATACTATAGGACCATATTAACAAAAACAGCATGGTATTGATATCAAAACAGAACTGAAGACCAATGGAATGGAATAGAGGATTCTTATATGAACCCCATACCTCTATCACTTTATTTTTAAATAAATTTAGAAAAATTAAGATTATATGTGGCTCGCATTATATTTCTATGAAAAAGCACTGATCTGGAGTGAAGACTCATGGTCCCAATTAGTCCTCCCTTCCATGGAGAAAATGCTGAGCAGCCGGTTCCTATACTGATTTTTAATGGTCTTGCCTAAGCCCTTTGACTTTATAGAGATGAAGGATAGGGACATCCATGGCTCCAAAACAGTAGGGAAATGAGGAAGAGGCAGAGCAAATAGCAATAGAAAGAAAGACAGAGAATAAGACAGAGAGAAGGGAATCTTGGAAAGCCCATTGGGAAAAAAAAAAAGGCTGTCCAGAGCCACAAACTCATAATATGGAAAACCTAAAGAATATTCAAAGAACTTAACTTCAACACGCTTGGATTTATAGCCCTTCACACCTGGGAGTGCTGGATAAAGAACATTAGTCATCCGTTTTATCAAGAATATTTAGGACCACTTCCTTCCAGCTTCTCTCCACCAACTATGTTGGGCATTTTCCTGGGTGTTCCTTTTCCTTCAGGCCTTCTTTCTCTATGAGTGCCACGCACTGTTCATGTGGAAGTTAGGGAGCAATTAGGAGTGCTGTGTTAAGTGTTTTCATTTCAGAAGAACTCAAATAGGAGTCTCAGAGAAGTCCTACTCCAATCTTTTCCAGGTTGAAGTGCCTATTTCTCTTCACCCTTTCCAAACTCTAGAAGACACAGGGTTGGCTCACTCCGAAGAAGATCCCTGAATTCTGACTTTCATTGCATCTGGGGTCCCCCTTATAGTCACCAACACATTTCATTCTTCTTTCTTTCCTAGTTCTGACTGGATATATCAAAATTCCCACTACTTTCTTGAGTTGAATTAATTGAATTAAGAACTTATATGCTTATTCAGATCACTTCAGGTGCCATTAAAATAAGGCTGAAAGAAGCAGAGTCCACAGAGGAGATGATCAACGTTGCTCGTGAGAAGTATCGTCCAGTAGCCACTCAAGGATCTGTTATGTACTTTGTCATTGCAAGCCTCTCAGAAATAGATCCTATGTATCAGTATTCTTTAAAATATTTCAAACAGGTAAGAATATTGTTGTTAGTGAAATCTTTGGCTTCCCTTTGAACCCTGTTGTTTCTTGTCTCAGACAAGCCATGAATCTACATAGTAGGTAAAATCTTCCAGGAATTTGGATTCACACACATAGTTCAAGTGTGGCCCCACTTGAAAAGTCTATTTCCTTCCCTCCACAACATTTAAATAATTCTTACTGAAATAGAAATATTCAGACAATTCTTATAACACTAGCATAAGCTTGGCTTTTTTCTAAAGGTCTTAATTAGTAGGAGTGCAGCAACAATTAGAGCTTCAGGGGAGAATATGAGGGATGGAGAGAAATGAGAGTCATGTTGTTTAGACATGTCTGGGCACTCTTTCAACAAAATGTGTATTTGCTTTAGAAGTCTTTGAAAAACACCTGGGTCAAACTTCAGTTCCTAGAGGCAGAGATTTGTGTTCTCATTGTCTCCGCTCCCTTCCTTTAGTTGACTGGTAAAAAACCAAGCAAAGCAAGGATTAGTAAATCCTTTAATACCATCTAAAAGATTCTGGTAACACCTTTTTCTTAATCCTAGATGTTTTGGAATGTGTGTTTTTTAAGATTTTAAAGTCTCATTTAAGTAAAAAGTGATGATGCTCTAAAAAATATTTTAGGCTGAACAGAAAAGGGATATAGGATGTATTGTCAAAGTCCTGGGGTTGTATAGTTTGGAAGGAAACTCAGAAACCCAAAACACATTGTAGGTGACCGAATCAGCCAGGACATCCTCAACCAAAGCCATCCATAATTCCATTTTACACTGAAATTCTTTAGGGCATTTTGAAATTTGCTGTTTTATTTTGACTCCAAATGTATCATGTATTCACTGGGCTTTAACCTGTTTCATGTCAAATTGCTAAAGAAAACTCACTTTCTTTTAAAAGTGTTAAAATAACAACTCTATTACCCTTCGTTGACCAAACATTCAACACAATTAGCAAAGAGTTCTTGACAATAAGTATACACTTCCTCCAAGCCCTTTTAATTTGGGGGAAAGGAGACTTGTCTTTTGATGATTAAACTAACACAATCAGTTAGTGTTCCCACGTGCTCTACCTGTTAGCTGAAGGGTGGATAACACAAAGTCTGCACAACTGCAGTACAGTGGTTTTGTGTTTTTTTTTTTTTTTTTTTTTTAGAGAGGGACAGTGAGAGAGAAAGAGAAAGAGAGAAGTAACTTTACTGAGTTTTTCACATGGCCTTCGTTGCTCCAACACTTAATTGTGTACGTGGTACTGGGGTTTGAACTCGGGTCCTCGTGCTTGCCAGGCAAGCACCGAAACCGCTGAGCCACTGCTCCAGCCCAAGTACAGTGTTTCTGGGGAGAAATAGAGTACACTTCTGCGCACTGATCTTCCTTGGTCCTCATCTGGCTTTCTGTTTTGTTCTCACAGTGAGCAGCATATCTTGATCCCAGGAATTGGACAGACACTACCTCACTTCTCACACTTGCCCCCTCAGGCTGTGTGGATCCTGAAGGGACTTCCCTGAAGTCTTTAATGCACAGTATCCTTGCCCTGTTATTTCCAGGCATGCCCATTAGTTCAAGTTCTGCTTGGTTTCCTCATATAGATTCGGGCCTTGAGAATTTGGGGATCTTCTTTCCACACAGCATGGAATTTACAGAAAATGCATAGGGCCCTCTCATGCCTAAGCCCTCAATGTCATCATCTCTACTGCCTTCTCAATATCCTAATAATGTGGGATAATTTTAGGGGAGGGTTTGCTCTCGAATTTTCAGGTAGGAAATAGTGCATAGTATCTTTTAAAATCAATTTTGTCTCACATTTCAAGAAATTCTATCACATTCTTCCCACATCCTAATAATTATCTTGGAGAAGTGCTAAAAAGAGTGCATGACCTTGCCTTGCCTTTATAGTTTTCATCATAAAATGAAAAGTTTGTCAAATCTGAGTTGATGATGTGTAAAGACTAATCATGCCTGGTCACCCCCAAATTTTCTGTCCCTTATCAAGATGATGCATTTTAAATACAGTCAAAAGATTGGCATTGGTCTATTTCTGAGAAATGGGGGAGAAAGAGGAGTGCAGAAAATAAATTTCACATATCAATTTGCAATGAATTTTAGATTTTTCAGAGGAAAGTATTCATTTTCCATGCTGCTATTTGCTCACTGAACCTAGGGTGGAGAGAGATGAAAAGGACGGGGATTTTCTTTATTCACAGAAAATGAATTAAATCAGAGATATTGTTCTCTTTCACACAGTTGTTCAATACAACAATAGAAACTTCTGAGAAGACAGATGATCTACAGCATCGCCTGGAAATACTACTGGAACAAACTCTCCTTACTGCTTATGTCAATATCTCAAGAGGACTTTTTGAACAACATAAACTAATCTATAGCTTTATGCTCTGTGTTGAGATCATGCGTCAGCAAGAATTTCTAACTGAAGATGAATGGAATTTCTTTCTCCGAGGTTCTGCAGGACTGGAAAAGGTACCTGTTACACATTCGGACAGTGCATGTTATTACAATTACAGTCCACAAGCACCTACCAATACTCCATGGTGAATGTGTGACCCAGTAGAAAGGGAGCCTTGGGTTAGAAGGCCCAGATTATTGCTCAGCTCTGTCTTCACCTAGATCTGTCATTTTGGTAACACTTTATGGAGCAGTGCCCCCATCTGCAGAAAAGGAGTGTCAGGAGTAACCAGTAGAAGTGAATCTGTTTCTAAAAGTTAGCCGTCTTGTAAATGTGGAGAGCTAAAAATCCAAAAGAAGACAGGCTTCACAGATTTGGCAATACTGTTTGTGAAATCATGACCTCTCTTGCATGGAGACATTTCTCACTAGAAAACATGGGCAATATATAATAATTTGATTGCCATCTCTAGTGATATTGTAAGACAAGTTCATCTATAGTTCCCTTCCTCATGTTCTTTCTTTTATCTAATCTCCTCTAGCCCCTTGAACTGACCTAACTTGCCTATGTATCATAAACCTAGCATCCCACAGAAGTGAATCCCCAACCCTTGCCTGCAATTCCCTCTTGGCTCCATTCTAAACTATTGACTTGGCCTGTCATTCTCAAGTTCTGCCCTTGGATCCTGTATACATGACATCTGTATCTGTTTACCAGGATTTGAGCCTCAGCATATCACTGAGAGGTTGGACTTGATATTTTTATTTGACTCTCAACATCACACGCTCCCAAGACAAGCCCAACCAAGACCTTCCTCTCCAACTCCTCCCCATCTTGCATATAGACATATTCTATTAATTCTCTTTTGACATATATTATCTTCATAGAAATTTAGCAAGACCTTGTCTCAAAATAAATAATTAACCAAACTTTTCTATGTACATGCGTGAATATACCACAGTGAATTTCACCTTTTTGTATAGCCATGATTTACTAATTTCAAAAAAACTGTAAATAAATACAAGAAAGATCAATAGATGAAAGGGATTGGGGAGGGAGGAGAGAAAGGAGGGCAAAAGTACTAGAGATTGAATCAGAGCAAATTGTATTTCATACTTATATAGTTGTCAGAATTAACCTCAATATTATGTATATCTATAATAAATTAATAAAAAAAAAGACTAGGGATGTATCTCAGTGTTAGAGAAGCAAAGAAAGAAGAAAGGAATCGATACAGACACTCCACCCTTCAGCAAACCACCACCTTGATCAATAAGCAACCATCAACTGCTGAAGCAAGATCCCCTACCAGCAAAGAATTACAACTTGCTGGAGACTTAGGTGATTAACAGCATTTTTAGCAACATAAAGTATTTTTTAAAATTTTATGGTAAATACATTACTCACAGTAGGCGACAATATAGTATAACCAAACCTTATATGCACCAGAAAACCAAAAGTTTCATGTAACCCAATTTATTGCAATATTTATTTTATTGTAGTGATCTAGAATTGAGCCTGACATATCTCCAGAGTATCCAAAGTACTCCTGTGTAGTTTATTTTTGAGAGAATTAAGTCTTCCAAAATTGACTGTAAATATACAAAATCATTGGATAGTATACTTTAATGTGTACTTTAATTGTATACTTTAATTGTATGATATGCAATTTATATCCAGTAAATCTGTTTTTACATATTCAGGAAATTCTCAAAGAACTAGTTTTAGTCAAGAATCACAGGTATTTCTCTTCTATTTGTAAACTGTTTACCAACATGTAAGTGCTTCACGGAATATTGCCAGATGGGATTGCACAATAATCTTCCTAGAGATGTCTAGGGCTAAAATAATTAGATATGCACTCATCACAGCTGATGTGATTATGTTGTTTGTTTTGGTACTGATATTGTTCCACTTCTCAGCTTTCCTCACCTTCTAGGGGAGATTATTCAGAATCTGCTTTGGAGTCTAGTTCCATAGAAAAAAAAATCATTAACCATAAGAATAGTTGTGGAATTGAGGTAGATGAATGTAGGATGTTGAAGAACAGCCCAGAAGTAAACTTAATAGATTTAATTTTAACTCTTCACCAAACCAACTTCCTTCTCTGCAAATGTCAACCTAAAAAGTTTTCATCAGCTGCACTTCTGTGCAGAGATCCACCACATCTTATTATTTTTCCTAGGGAAATGGTTATTTTTAACATGCTATTGTAGCTTGACTTTTCACCCAAAATAGGAAAAAGAGTATTTCTTGGTTGTCTTTGTTAATTACTATCTTTTTGTTTTCTTCTGTTCTCTGATAGGATCGCCCTCCTAAGCCTGAAGCTCCCTGGCTATCTACTGCCATGTGGTTTGCATGCTGTGACTTGGAAGAGTCATTTCCAGTTTTTCAAGGACTTACACAATATATATTATTACAACCTATTTCCATATGCTTAGGTAATATGACAAAGAAAAGTCTACCGTAGCGGGTTGGTAAACAAACTCTTGAATCCTAGTATTAATGTCTCCTTTTAACCTCTTCTGCAATTCAGTACTTTCTACTAGAAAATTATTCACCTTTAAAAAACAGAATTAATTGTTTCCTTTCACAATTTCTTGAATTTTCAGTATTTCAAGTTCACTATTATGCCCCTTTTAAGAGTTTAAAACCTTAGGTTTTTTAAAACTTTTTATTCAAGAGTAACATACATGGGGTTGGGGTTTTAGCTCAGTGGCAGAGCGCTTGCCTAGCATGTGCAAGGCCCTGAGTTTAGTCCTCAGCCCTGAAAAAATAAACAAACAAACAAAAAAGAATAGCATACATGGGGCTGGAGTGGTGGCTCAGTGGTTATGGTGCTTGCCCGGCATGCACAAGTATGTGGGTTTAAACCCCAACACCACGTACTCAGCGAAGTCTCGGAGCAACTTAAGACATGTGAAAAACTAAATAAAGAAAAATCTCTCTCTCTCGCTGTCCCTCTCTTAAAAAAAAAAAAAAAAAAAGAGCGCAGCCATACATACAGATAAGTGTAAAAATCAAGATTATATAACTTAATTAACTATCACAAATTATGCAGTCATGAGCCATGACCCAAATTAAGAAATAGAACAGTACCAACATCCCTGAATCCCTTCATACTGCTTCACAGCATCCTTACCTTTTCCCCAGAGATAACTACTGCTCTGAATTAAAACATTCAGAGGCTGGAGCAGTGACTTGACAGTTACGGTGCTTGCCCAGCTTGCGAGAGTATGCAAGTTCAAACCCCAGAACACGGCAGTCTTGGGGCAACAAAAGCCACAGGAAAAACTAAATAAAAATTGTTTCTCTTTCTCTCTCTCTCACTCACTGTCCTTCTCTCTTTATTAAAAAAATCAATATTATTTTCCCCACAAGTTATAATATGGAACTGAAATTTTTCAATACCAACAGTATACTTTTTAGTTCAAAACCAATTAGGATTTTAGCAATCGTCTTTTTGTTTAAAAATCAATTATATTATAGTAATTATACCCATGGTTTTCATGAAATCAATTCTTTGTAATTATTTACACTTTTTTGCAACCTGATATATGTTCATTTCCTGGATGCAAGGTTCCAACTATAACAGTTAGCTGAACCTTATTAATTACAGTATTTTTAATATTTGATTCGTCAAATTCTAAGAGAGGCTTATTAAAGTATGGCACTGTGATTTACAATTTTTCTTTGTAATTTTGGAATTTTTTGCATTATATCTTGTGAAATTTTACTGTTATGTGCAAATAAGTTAGGATAATTATGTTTTTAAGAATTTTTTTCTTTTTGAAATATTCCTTCTTACTCTGAATAATATTTTTGGCTTAAAATTAAAAATAAATTTTCTAATGTGACAGTAAGCTTCTTATTAGTCCACCTTTATATATTT
>PVKS010029927.1:0-24887 GCA_004027875.1 Aplodontia rufa | reverse complement strand
GGCTAAGGCAGGACAGCTTGAACCCAGGAGTTCAAGGCCAGCCTGGGCAACAAAGCAAGACCTCCAACTCAACTCAACAACAAAACCAAACCTCAGACTCCAATTATTTTATTTTTGTCCTCTTCCTCTTCCCTTCCCCCCACCTTCTTCTTCTTCTTTTTTTTTTTTTTTTTTTTTTTTTTTTTTTTTTTTTTTTTTTTGTAGTACTGGGGACTGAACTCAGGGATATTCTACCACCAAACCACACCATTAGTCCTTTTTATTTATTTATTTTTTAGAGAGAGAGTGGGAGAATCAATTTTATTTATTTTTTCATCTGGCTTTTGTTTCTCTGACACTTAGTTGTACATGTGGTGCTGAGGTTTGAACCTGTGTCCTTGCCCAGGTGCTAGAATTAGACATGTGCCACTGTGCCTGGCTTCAATAATTTTCATTACTGATACTTAAGATGTACCATAAAAATGAAAGGAAGGGGATGGGGTACAGCTTAGTGGTATGTACCATAAAAATGAAAGGAAGGGGATGGGGTACAGCTTAGTGGTAAAGCACAAGTGCAAGGCCCTGAGTTTAATTTCTGGCACCAAAACCCCCCAAAATATAAGGAAGGTGTGATACAGGTTTTTTTAGTTTAATTACAAAATAAATTGAGTCTCTTTCAATTTGGCATTTTATGTTTATATGCTGACTGGGTCCTTTTTCTGTCTGTATTCTTACCTGTAAAGTTAGAGGGAATTGAGAAAAAAAATATATATATAAAGACTCCCTACCATGCAGGTTTTAAAATAATTTTTAAGGAATTGAATAATTTTGGTAAAAATTTAACAAACCACCAATACCACCTTAGTCTACATGTAGTTCAGTTATGATAAAGAAATAAAATAGTCTGGGCAATACCATTCCTGTAATTCCAGCTGTTTGGGAGGCTGAAGTTGGAGGATCACAAGTTCAAGGCCAGCCTGGGCAATTTAGCCAGACCCTGACTCAAAAGAAAAAAAAACAAAAAGGTCTGGGGATGCAGCTCATGGTGTAGCACTTGCCTAGCATGTGCAATACCCTGGGTTCGACCCCTAGGAGAGATAAGGCACCTGCAATACACAGGAATGTTTATAGTACACAGAAATATTTCATGTATGCAATAGTTGCTTACTGATAAAACCAGTATCAAAACATTATAAGTTAGTGTTCAGCAAATAACATTTCTCTTTCCCTTCTGCATTCCTCTTCTTCATTCCCAATACCTATTTCCAAAGCATTTGCAAGCTGCCCTCAACTGCTCAAGCACTCTGAGACAAAGAGTTTCTCTATGCTTCACATGGAAACCTTTGGACAACATAGTTTTTGTTTTTTTCCTAACATATAATACAGTTCTTACCAACTAAGTATCATATGATTCAATTCAATTCTGACACTATCTACCTGGAGTTAAGTTAGAGTCCATAAATCCCACACAACTGCCCCATTTCAGATGTCAATTTCAAGTCCAGTCTTCCTATACTTTTTAAAATGATATTGGGGATTGAACCCAGGGATGCTATACCTCTGAGCTACATCTCCAGCCCTTTTTAATTTTTATTTTGAGACAGGGTCTCACTAAATTGCTAAGGTTGGCCTCAAACTTGCAATTCTGCCTCAGCCTCCAGAGTAGCTGGGATTACAGGCAGCACCACTGTGCTCCACAAATTCTAAGGTTTTAAAGATCTTTGAGACAGGAACCGAAGACAAAGGCCAAATACACTTATTATATATATAGCACAATCATATTGATTGGCTGAATATTTCTTTTCATTTCCTACTAAGAAATTTCTAATTAAATCTATTTTATTAGAACTATTAAGTTGACAAATGTGTAACATCTCTCACATAGCACCCATATCTTAGCCAAATTTAATTTAACCTAAAGTTGAGATAGAAATTTGGGGACACAGAACAAGTCTCTAAAGGAGAAATATTCCTGTTAAAATATAAAACAAATAACTTATAAATGACTCATAAGTGGGACAAAGGAAAATAAGGGACAGGAAATGGTCAGAATGTAAGGATGCACTAAACAGCTCATGAATTTCTTTATAATTTTCCAATTCCCTGTAGTTTTCTGAAATGTAGCAAAATGGGAACAGGAACTCAACAGACAGAGATGATTAACCTAGTCAGGTTAGAGACTAATATTTGATTGAACTATGACCCTCTAGTCCAATCACCTAATCACCAGAGATGCTGCTTTAAGCTAAAACCTACAGATCAAACCAGACTCCCTAATGGGAAAACACAATCTTGCTCAGTATTTCCCAATCCTGAGGGAAGTTCAGCCCCTTTTGATCATACATCTGCTACCTAATTATGCACTCTAATAAAAGTTTAGCCTCAAGTCCTGATGGTACATCTCACTTTTGAGATTGCCCACAATCTGCTCTAAGAATATGTATGCTTTCTTTTATAATAAATCTCTTGCTTTGCTATTCATGCCTGATGCACCTTTAAATTCTTTTCTGTGATGTGGGGGGCTGGCAGTGGCTCAGCAGTTGGAGCACTTGCCTGGCATGTGCAAGGATCCGGGTTCAAACCCTAGTACCACATATACAACTAAGTGTCAGAAAAACAAAGACCTGATAAATCAAAAATTGATTCTCTCTTCCTTCCTCCCCCTGTCTCCCAACCCTTGTTCTCTCCCTTTAAAAAAAAAAAAAAAAACTTAAACCAAAAAAGAACCTAAAAGGTTCCAATGGAGGTCTGTACCTCTGGAAAGACCACCTTGGACCCCCACATGGTGACAAAATGGGTGACAAAACTAGTCTCCAAAAACAGAGTTTATTTGGGAATAGCAAGGGACTACAATCCAGGATATGCATGCCATGGGTTATTTAGGGAGCCAAAGGAAGACAAGAATTTTTTTTTAAGAGAGAGAAAGGGAAAAAGCGAGAGAAAGGGAAAGAGTGAATCAACTTTACTTAGTGTTTCATCTGGGTTCTGTTTTTCTGACACTTAGTTGTGAATGTGGTGCTGGGGTTTAAACCCAGGTCCTCATACATGCCAGGCAACTGCTCCAACCACTGAGTCACTGCTCCAGTCCCAAGGCAAGAATTTTTAAAGGCAAAATGAAGAAGTGACATTAAGTGACAATTATTCTTTACAACAAGGATTAATGAGGGTGGCATCATTCCACTAATAGTACAGGAAGTTGATGGGTAGGGAATGTGGTGGTGTTTTTTTTTTTTTTTTTAATAAAGAGAGAGGGACAGTGAGAGAGACAGAGAAAGAGAGAAACAACTTTATTTAGTTTTTCACATGGCCTTAGTTGCTCCAACACTCAGTTGTGTACGTGGTGCTGGGGTTTGAACCCAGGTCCTCGTGCTTGCCAGGCAAGTGCCCAAACCACTGAGCCACCACTCCAGCCCCGGGAATGTGGTGGTTTTGAGAGTCCTTGTAACTATGACTCTTACCATAGGCACACATGCTCATGAGGGCCCTCTCCTTCAAGACTTCCCAACTCCATTTTATTAGGGTTTGACGTAAGTGGTTCTATTTTGGTATTAGAAACTTTCACACACTGGTTAAGAATTTGTAACAAGTGTGAAGTGACACACTCCTGAAATGCCAAGTACTCAGGAAGCTGAGGCAGAAGGATCAAGGCCAGCCTGGGCAACTTAGTGAGATGCCATCTCATATATTTTTTTTTATTACTACATTGTAGTCTTACATAGTGAAGGGGATTCATTATTATACAATCATACATACACATAATATGACAGTTTAACTTGAACCCAAACCTTACCCAGGATCCCCCTACCTTGCCCACTCACCAGTCTCTTGTTGCCACTGCATTCCCCCTGATTACAGCTATAATTGTGTACATATATACGTAATTTTTTGACTTTTCTAGTTTTAAATGCCTTCATGAGTATTATTTGAGTATACCACAGTCTTTATAACACCCCATTACCCTCCCCATCCTCCCCACTCTCCCTTTACCCCACCCCCAAAACCCACCTGTGTGCTATTTCAAATTTGATAGTCTAATATATAAACTTGACTATCTTTCATCCTATCCTTAGATTTACTCTAACTTCCACATATGAGAGAAAACATTCAACCTTTGAGTCTCTTGAGTTTGGCCGATTTCACTTAACATAATTTTTTTCCACTTCCATCCATTTACCCACAAACGCCAAGATTACGTTCTTTTTGATAGCTGAGTAGAATTCCATTGTATAAATACACCACAGTTTTTTAATCCATTCATCCAGTGAGGGGCATCTAGGTTGATTCCATAGTTTAGCTATTGTGAAGTGTGCTGCAATAAACATTGATATAGCTATGCCATTGTAGTATCTCTCAAATTTAAGTTTTTTTTTTTTAATGTGGGGGCTGGGGATGTAGCTCATTGGTAGAACACTTGCCTAAAATCCACAAGGCTCTAGGTTTAATCCCTAGTTATTACAAAAAGAAAAATATCTGTAATAATAAAAATACTAGCAGCTGGAGCAGTGGCTCAGTGGTATTGTTCTTTCCTGGCATGCATGAGGAGCTGAGTTCAAACCCCAGCACCACATACACAACTAAGTGTTGGAACAACAAAAACCAAATGAAAAACTAAATAAAATTGATTCTCTCTTTTTTTCTCACCTTCCCTCTCTCTCTTTAAAAAAAAATCTTTAAAATAATAAAAATACTAAATATATATAATAAGCTTCTTTCAAAACATTAATCATATTTATCATAATATTTAATTTCCACATCCACTTATGATAGCTATTATTTTCATTTTGCCCATGAGGAAACTGACATATAAGGTCATAAAGTCTCTTCCTTGATGACACATAAATTAAGTGGAATTACATGAAGCTTCCATATTTTATAGGTCAAAACAAACTGATAATTTCACACATTTGAGCCTAAAAGTGAGCTGAATTCAAGATTTCTGATGTAAGATGGAATTTTAATCATAAAGCAAGTGAGTTTCAAAGGTGGCTATTTCTCAAGAAACTTCCAAGTATATAATTATAAGGGGACTTTTAATTCTTAGTATAAAATATTTTGAGGTTTACAGCTCAGGTTTAAATATACATATTATCTGAAAAATATGGAAAATGACAACATTCTCTGATAATCTATGAACTGTCACATATAGGTACAGCCAACAAGTGAAAAGGAACAAATGCTTTCCACATTTTGGCAGCTAGCTAAAAGGAAACATATGCTGTTGGTTTTACCTAATAACAAACAAGCGAATATCAAATGTAGAAAATGAGCATCATAAAAAGGGGGAAAAATCAGATATTTTATACCATACATTACCTTTTCAAGGTTACTTCCATCCAGAATAGCCATGGTTTGCCAGGGCCAATAGAAAGAGGTCACAAAATCGCCTTTGGTCAAATTTTTATGCTTGCTGGCTTCTATAATTCCAACACCTCCACCATCAACCACCTGAGACAGCTGCCAAGGTGCTATATAGTCAGTGCCAGTGTCTTCATTCATCTTACAACGCTGAAAAAAAAGGTCCTGATTAAGATAATTTTGTTAGATAATTGTGAGCCAGAATTTACTAATTTGCCCAATGACTAAAAGTATATAATAAATGTTTAATAACATGTTAGTCAGGGACTGGAGTGGTGGCTTGGCGGTTACAGCACCTGCCTGGCATGCATGAGGACGTGGGTTCAAACCCCAGCAACACATACACAACAAAGCGTTGGAGCCACAAAAGCCACATGAAAAACTAAAAAACTGATTCTATCTTTCTCTCTCTCACTGTCCCTCTCTCTTTATTTAAAAAAAAAAAAACATGTTAGTCAAATAAATAAAAATAAGTTGTGTTTTAATTTCTTGCTTCTTTCAGTTATCTTTTATTTTGAAAAAAAAAAGCCCCTCTTCTTCAACACATAAAGAAGCATAATTAAAAAGGAATTTAAATGTGTTCTTAGGGCTGAAGAGATGGCTCAGTGGTAGAGCACTTGCCTGGTATATGCAAGGCCTTGAGTTTAAACCCAGCACCACATAATGAATAAAGGAAAAACAAAAACCAGATGAAAAAAATTAACTCTCTGTCTCACTCACTCTCTCTCCATTTTTTTTTTTTTAAAGAGAGAGGGACAGTGGGAGAGACAGAGAAAGAGAGAAACAACTTTATTTAGTTTTTCACATGGCTTTAGTTGCTCCAACACTTAGTTGTGTACGTGGTGCTGGGGTTTGAACCCGGGTCCTCGTGCTTGCCAGGCAAGCGCTGAAACCACTGAGTCACCGCTCCAGCCCTCTCTCTCCATATTTTTTAAAAAAGGATTTAAGTGTGTTCTAAAATTAGATTAAAGTAATCAAAATAGCATGGCAGTAGCATATAAATAACAGATACATAGACAAATGAACAGAATAGAGAGCCCAGAAAGAAATCCATGAATTTACAATTGATTTTTACTTTTAGTTTTTAGTACTGGGGATTGAACCCTAGGGTACTTTACCACTGAGCTATATCCCCAGTCCTTTTCATTTAGTTTTTTAAGAGAAAGGGACAGTGAGAAAGACAGAATCAATTTTTATTTAGTTTTTCATGCAACTTTTGTTGCTCCAACACTTTGTTGTGTATGTGGTGCTAGGGTTCGAACTTGTATCCTTGCACATGCTAGGCAAATTCTGTAACTCCCGAACCACCACTCTAGCCATCTAGCCACCCCCCGCTTTTTTTGTTTTTTAGAGAGAGGTACAGTGAGAGACAGAAAGAGAGAATTAATTTTACCTAGTTTTTCACGTGGTTTTCATTGCTCCAAGACCTCGTTGTGTATGTGGTGCTGGAGTTTGAACTTGTGTACTCACACATGCTGGACAAGCGTCTAACTGCTGAGCCACCACTCCAGCCCTCTAGCTCCCTCTTTTTATTTTTTAATTTAAGACAAGATCTCACTAAGTTGTTGAGGTTGGCCTTGAACTTGTGATCCTCCTGCCACAGCCTCCTGAGTCTCTGGGATTACTGGCATGTGTCATCATACCCAGCCAGCTACAACTGATTTTTGACAAAGATGCCAATAACACACAATGGGAAAAATGCAGTTTCTTCAGTGAATAATACTGGGGAAAGTGAAAATCCACATGCAGAAGAATGAAATTAGACTTATCTATATACAAAAATCAACTCAAAACAGATTTAAAAATTAAGCAAAGTGGCTGGAGTGATGGCTCAGCAGTTACAGCGCTCGCCTGGCATGCGTAAGGATGCAGGATCGAGCTCCAGCACCACGTACACAATGAAGTGTTGGAGCAACAAAACCCACATGAAAAACAAATATAAACTGATTTTCTCTCTCTCACTGTCCCTCTCTCTTAAAAAAAAAAAAAGTATAAGATGTGAAACAAGCCAGGGATGGTGGTACACATCTGTAATCCTGGTGACTCGGAGGCTGATGAAGGAAGATCCCCAAATTAGAGGCCAGCCTCAGCAATTTAGGGAAACCCTGTCTCAAAACAAAAAAAAGAGCTGGGGAATAAAGCTCAGTGGTAGAGTGCCAAGGGCAGGGAAGAAGATCTGAAACAATATGGTTACTATAGTTAATAACAATGTATATATACTTGAAAATTGCTCAAGCAGCAGATTTGAAGTATCCTCACCACTAATAAATTTGTGAGGTAAACCATTTTAATTATCATGATTTAGCCACTGAAAAATGTATACATACTTCAAAACTAGGTTTGTATACACTAGGTTTACACCATAATGTATACAATTTTTACTTTCCATAAAAACTATTTTTAATAAAAATAATTAAACTAGATTGTGGTAATAGTTACAGACCTGTGAATGTACTAAATACCATTGAATTGTATGTTTTAAATGCATTAAGTGTGTGATATGTCAATTCTATTTCAACAGAACTTAAATTTTTAAAGTATTAAGAAATTTAAATAGTATACACATTGTGGTACCAAAAATAATACAGAATACAGGGGCTGGAGCAGTGGCTCTGCGGTTACAGCACTTGCCTGGCATGCGAAAGTACACGAGTTCAAACCCCAGCACCCACATACACAACTAAGTATCACAGCAAGGAAAGCCATGTGAAAAACTCAATAAAAATTGATTCTCTCTATGTCTCTCTCTCTCTCTCTCACTGTCCTTCTCTCTTTTAAAAAAAAATACAGAATACAAAATACTGTGTTTATTGTTTCAATGGGCTATGGCATATCAAGGACACTTCCATGTTACCAATTATTTTTTTTAAACTGTAGCCAACTAGCAACATTTATAAGAGTGGCCACTCCTTTGGGAGTTGTCCTTGGCAGAATTGCTTTAACTTCTCCTTCCTTTATCTGGCACTAAATTCTAAAGAAAACTCACACCTAAATTATTAAGATATTAACTGCTAAATAAATTTTTTAAATAAATTTTCTCTAGATTTATAAAATCCAGAACATCTGGTGACCTCAGGTTATATCAGAATAAGTAACTCACTCCTTATTCTTTAGTTTGGTACATCAACTAACACAGAACATACAAATTTGCTGTGAAATGTAACCTGCTGAAAAGTAATGTTTATCTAAAGAATTACAGGAACTAGACCCAGTAATTAAGGTTGATTTTGATATTCTGACCAGAGTGCGAGGGGGGGGGGAGCAAACACACGTTCTCACTGATGAAGACCCACCCAACATGGAGCCTTCCTGCAGTGTACCACCCCTTCCCTCCCTAGGAAAGTCCTTTTGTGTACCTGAGATCCCAAGATCTTTTTTTTTTTGGTGGGTATGACAGGTTTCCACTTTCATGGTGCTAGCTCCCAAGTATTGGCTTTTGAGCCACAAGAAGATAGACTGGGGCACAGTAACATATATAGGCCAAAAAACTCTTCATTTCTTTTGGCCTAGCAATTCTGCCTCTTCAACAAAAACCACCCAAAAGAAATTTTTATACAATTTTTCATAACAACTTCTGACCAGGCTCTTTTCCTACATTATGCCCACCAACCTCAGATTGATGCTCTTTTAATCCCTAAAGGATGAAATGGTACAGTAGGACCACTTTCTGCCAGAGGAGGGATAAGGACTTCTCTGGGAAGCAGTCAAGACACTCCTCTGCAGCTTACTCTTGCCTCTCTACTGAAGTTTATAATATTGAGGCCCACAGTGTGGACCAGAAGATAGAAAATACGGAAGGCTGTTTGATTAAGGAGCCCCATGTGGCTTGGTTCAGTTCATCAGGGGAAAAGATCAAATAAGGAATTGATGCAGAAGCCTCTATGCAATATACTATGCTTCTGCTTGTGTCCACCTCCTATGTATTTTTGGGAAGCAAGTCAGCCATAATACACTGGTCAGACTTAGGGCTTGACATGACTAATAGAAAAATTGGGGGGAAATTCTGTGAGATATAAGGGAAACCGATTTTTTTTCCTACTCTAACTTACTAAATAGATAGGACAGACAGACAGTAAAACAGGCAGGCAGTTATAGCAATGGGCCCCATTGAGCCTTCTCCAAACATAAGGCTACTCCTCCCTGAAATTCACAGTAGAAACATTTCAAACATTCCAGCAGACTCCTTTGTCCCACAGTGGTGGGAAAAGAGAAGCAGGACAGACCTGAGTGAAAGCTACTGACTCAACTGCTAAAAGGACACAACCAATCAGAACATCACAGGCCAAACCAATAGCCTT
The DNA here is from genome assembly GCA_004027875.1 of Aplodontia rufa. Classification (NCBI taxonomy): domain Eukaryota; kingdom Metazoa; phylum Chordata; class Mammalia; order Rodentia; family Aplodontiidae; genus Aplodontia; species Aplodontia rufa. The sequence continues at coordinate 15,255 of PVKS010029927.1, read as the reverse complement.
GACAATTCAAATACCTGGCTAACGTAGTGATCAATGCCCCTATAGCTATATGAGCTCCTAGAGTAGTATACTCAAGTGGCAATCTGCTATCAGGTCTCCTCTTGTCTGGCGAGAGGTCTGTTTCTTTTCTTCTCATCTGAATAAATCCTACTTTTCACTCTCACTCTCTCTTATCCATGGATTTCGTTCTTCAAATTCACAAGACAAGAACCTGGAAAGAGGGGCTGGAGCAGTACAGTAGCTCAGCGGTTGGAGCACTTGCCTGGAATGTTCGAGGACCCAGGTTCAAACCCCAGCACCATGTACACAATTGGGTGTCAGAGAAACGAGAATAACTAGATGAAAAATTAAAAAAAAAATTGATTCTCTCTCACTAAAAAACATAAAAATAAAAAATGAAGTCTCTGGCAGGCAGAGTTGGGTTCTGGAATCTTCTGTAATACTAAGCAGGCACTCCTGCTGTGGAGAGCTGCAACCCAGTTAGATTCCACTCACTGCTGCTGCCTGCTGAGACCAGCCACTAACACTGGTGTGAATAACTGCCTGTGCCCAGGGGACTGTAACCCCACTAGCAATTACAGCAGCAGGGACAGAGAATTTGGTTTCATCTATAACTCCAGATTCATTACCAGAGAATGCAACACCAGACACATGGGGGATATTTTCCTACGCAACCACCAAGTAATTTGTTTTGTTTTTGTGTTTGTTTATTTTGTTTTGTATTTTAGTGCTAGTGATCAAATCCAGGAGTGCTTAACCACTAAGCCACATCCCCAACCCCCCACTTTTTATTTTTGAGTCAGGGTCTTGCTAAGTTGCTGAGGCTGGTTTGAACTTGGAATTCTCCTGCCCCAGGCTTCTGAGCCCCAAGCAGTTCTGCAGGGACATCAGCTAGGTGTCCTCTAATTCAGTTCTATTCTGATACTACCAACCTGGAGATAGTATCAGGTTCCATAGGTTTAGGGCTCATTCCCACAAAACTGACCCCCACTTCAGCCTAGAGTATAACCTGAAGCCAATCTCAGGCTTCAGGTTATACTCTAGGCTTCTGATTGACCAACTAGAAGTCAGGGTTTCCGTCCGCAACCCTCTCCTTGGTTTGATTTTAATTTTCTAAAGTGGTTCACAGAACTCACAGAAATACTTTATTTACATCTATCTGTTTACTATTAAGGACATTATACAGAACAGCTAAATGAAAGAGATGCATGGGGCAAGGCACATGGGAAGTGGCGCAGAGCTTCCATACTCTCTCTGAATGTGCCACCTTCTAGCAACTCCACATATTCAGCTATCTAGAAGCTCCTCAAACCCAGTCTTTTTGGGGTTTTATGCACATTTCACTGCATAGGCATGAATGATTAAATCACTGGCTATTGATACACTTAACCTTCAGCCCTGGGCAGTCCTTTCCATATGGTTGGTTCCTCTGGCAACTAGCCCCAATCCTGAAGCTGTCCAGGGGCTCCCAGGTATGAGACAATTCATCGACATATAAAAAGACACATAGCAAGCTAGAGTGGTGGCTCAGTTGTTATCCATGGATTTCGTTCTTCAAATTCACAAGACAAGAACCTGGAAAGAGGGGCTGGAGCAGTGCCTCGGTGGTTGGAGCACTTGCCTGGCATGTGTGATGACCCAGGTTCAAAGCCCAGCACCATGTACACAACTGGGTGTCGGAGAAACCAGAACAACCATGCATGTGCTTGCCTGGCATGCATTAGAACCTGGGTTTGAACTCCAGCACCATATACACAACTGAGTGTCAGAGAAACAAAGGCCACATGAAAATATAAAGTTGATTTTCTCTCTCTTAAAAAAAAAAAAAGACATGGGAAATTCCAAGGGTTTTAGGAGTTGGGTGTGAGCAAACAGAGAGGAAGATCAACTATCTCTTAATACAAATCACAAGTAATTCCCTGTAGCTAAAAAACAAATCTATACAATAGAATGTCATGTAGTCAACAAAATAACAATATTTGAACTAGTTTTTAACATGCAGATATACACATAAAGTCAATTAAACATACAAAAAGTAAAGTCAAGTGTAGTAGTAGTATATGCATATAGTCCAACTACTTAGGAAGCTAAGGTAGGAGGAGGTCTGCAGTTCAGTTCTGGGCCAGCCTGCTCAACACAGGGCAAGTCTGCCTTGAAAAGTGGGTAAAGAAAGATTAGGACTGGTGATACAGCTCAGTGATAACGCACTTCCCTAGCATGCACAAGGTCCAGCTTCAAGCGGGGGTGGGGGATAAAAAAACAAAATTGTGTATCTTCATGTAAAATACCATTAAATAAATTTAATGGTAATTAAATTTAACTGTATAGGGGCTAAAGTGGTGGTTCGGCAATTATGGTACTTGCCTGGCACGTGTGAGTACACGAGTTCGAACCCCAGCACCAGGTACACAGTGAAATTTTGGAACATCGAAGGCCACATGAAAAACCAAATAAAATTGATTTTTTTTTCTCTCTCTCCAGGGACTGGAGTGGTGGCTCAGTGGTTATGGTGCTTGCCTCACATGTGCAAGGAAGGACATGGTTCATACCCCAGCACCACGTACACAATGAAACGTTGGAGCAACAAAAGCCAAATGAAAACTAAATAAAAATTGATTCTCTCTCTTAAAAAAGCAAGTGAATACCAACATGCACCTGTAATCCCAGCTACTTGGAAGGCTGAAGCAGGAAGTTTAAAAGTTTGAGGCAACTTGAGACTACGTCTCAAAATTTTAAAAAATAAAGGAGGGGGGTTGTAGATGTAGCTGTGAGGTAGAACATTCCTTGGTTCAATCCCCAGCACTGCAAAAAATAAGATACAATAAAACAAAACTAATAAATTTATTGTAAACTAGGAGTCATACAAAATCTCAATGACTTAAGTGTTCAATAGGTTCCTTTTCTCCTTTTAAAGTCAATTTCTTTTCTTTTAAGGACTAATGCTCTGACAATTTCTAGTGAAAAGTGATTTTCTTCCTTCCTTTCTGCAATTAATACTTAAAAAGCACCAGGCTAGTATGAGAAATAAAAAAATCCAAGGTCCATTTTCAGAATACAATATTTAGCTTTAAGTATAAAATGACTTGGGATGTAAAAAGGTAGCTGGAGTGGAGACCAAAATGAAAGGTTACAACTAGTTAGCACTAGAGAGTAAATATTCACAGCCCCTTGACAAACAGGAGGTAAGAAGGAAGGGGCCTACTTGACCAACAAAATAAACCGTGTAAATGCCAAAAGGCACTCAATCCAAGGGAACTTTCCCCTCCACAAGAAAACAAAGTAAGGCAGCAACAACTGAAGGTATTATTTCTTTAAATAACCCAATAAGAGACAGTAAAACCTAGATGATGTGCAAGAGGATTGTGCACCCATAGTACTCACCCAATGTGGAACTGGGTGGGGGGATCTGTGCTCTAGGGGATAAAACATGTTGTACCCATTCTGGGGGTTCCTGACCACCAGGCACCCAATCTTGCAAGACCATTATTAAAGTGAAGCCTCACTTTTTGCTGTACCTGTGTCTCAGTCCATTCTTTGGGCTTGGACAGGTAAGCACATTTCTCACACTAATCACTGAGATACAATGATAAACAAGACCTTTGTTTCCATAAACTTATTTTTTTTTTAAAGAGAGAGGGTCAGTGAGAGAGACAGAGAAAGGGAAACAGCTTAATTTAGTTTTTCACATGGCCTTAGTTGCTCCAACACTCAGTTGTGTACGTGGTGCTGGGGTTTGAACCCGGGTCCTCATGTTTGCCAGGCAAGTGCTGAAACCGCTGAGCCACCGCTCCAGCCCCCATAAACTTATTTTTATTACAGAAGAGAGATATCTATTTTTTTGAAGAGAGAGAATTGGAGAGAATCAATTTTTATTTTTTTCCTAGTTTTTGTTATTCCGAAACTTAGTTGTGTACGTGGTGCTGGGGTTCAAACCTGGGTCCTCATGTATGCCAGCAAAGTACTCTACCACTGAGCCACCGCTCAAGACAGATATCTAATAGCCACACAATATAAAAGAGAAAGAGCGGTCTAAACTAAACTGAGTGTTTAGGGTAATTAAAAAAAAAAAAATCCCCTGAAGACAGACATCTAGGGAACAACAGGGCTTATTCAGGTAATGGGAAGCATGCCAAGCAAGCACTGTAACTGCTGAGCCACTGCTCCAGCCCTGAGCCACAAGCACTTAAAATCTCATGAACTTTTACCTAATTGTCCTTGGCCAGTCGAGGAACTGCCATATGTTCTTGCATAGCATATGTTCTTGCACTGGTCACCCTGCAGCTGAATTATTTCTCCAAATTCTGGGTGTTCGCAGTACTATTGCAGGCAAATTTCTACTTAAATGCGTCAACTAATTTCCTTTTATCATTTTCATTAGCAATCCTTGGACAGTAGTAAGGGTCTTCTTGCAGTTTTTCCACTGAATTCTTATATGGATATAATCCTCAGTGTCAGCAAGAAACAGGTCATCACCATTACTTGCATTAGCAAACGGGTGGAAAGAATGGAGCTTCAGGAATAACAGATACACGGTACTATTCATTTTCCTCGGTGGAAATGGACTGGGGGAAGAAGGTAGGCAGAGGGGTCAGGGCTTTTGGGAAATGAGAGGACTCAGAGGGAGAAGCTGCTGAGTCCTTGGTGGCAGCTCAGTTACTGGGGCCTTTAGTTTCATTATCTGCTGGAATTTATTTTGCTGTAGGTGTTGGGTTAAGGAGATGAGACAGAAGAGAGCCTGGAAGTCTTCCAAAGAAACTTCTGTTTAGACAGTGAAGCACCCTGGGGCCAGCAGGGGCAGTGTACTCACACTGAGACCCTTAGCTGACAGCTGGTAGCTCTGCCCACACATGGGGCTCTTAGGCTGCAGTACCTGCCACTTTGAGGTGCAACCAAGCTGCTGCGCAGTCCCTATGAAGGCAAGACAGGATAGAGCTAGCCGGAGATCTGAGCTGAGACTGCACCACATCTACAATGTCAGCTCCAGCCATTAGGGAGTGAAACAGCAGTGGCTGCGGTTGTAGCGGTAACCACTGCTCTCCAACCACTTCGCTGAACGATACAGCGGCCCAGCAGGTAAACTGACAGCCCATGTCCTGCGCTGGACCAGGTAGACATTGGGAGTCATCCCTACTACTGATGTTGCCCTTGTTTCCAGGAATCCCAATGGAAACAGCTGCGGGCAAAACTTCTATCCTACAACTCCCACGGAAGCTGCTGGAGCTGTCAATCAAGTAGCCGATTCTTCTGTGGATTGGCTGAGCTGAGAAAGCCAAGACTGCTTCAAACACCTCAAGATTGCACAGGAAGGCTCCCAATTCTGCCAAGACCCATCTAGCAGCCTGGCAACAGCTCGGGGAGACTTCATTTCCGCTGAGGCAGCTTCAGGACAACCTGTGGCCACTCCATGACTCCTCCTTGCAGCTGCTCCGGATGCCTCTGCCGGTTCTCAGCTGTTCTCAATTGGTTTGGCAAGGGGCACTTCCCCCACCTATGACAGACAAGACATGCAGGCTCTGTATGCCTATGCACATCGGCATGACTAAGCAGAAAGTCGGTGGTTAGCAGACAGGAGATTGCACATGCTTTGATCTGCACATGTGTGTGCGCTGGAGCGTACACAGTTTTTTTTCTTCTTTCAAGTGGTACCGGTGATTGAGACCAGGAGCATTATGCCTCAGAGTTACATCCCCAGCCTTTTTTAAAATTTTAATTTTGAGACAGAACCTCACTAAATTGCTCAAGTTGGCCTCGAATTTGCCATATTGCCTCAACCTCCAGAGTAGCCAGAATTATAGGCATGTAATACCGTGCCTGGCCCCGCCAGTTTTTTCTGCAGAAGCAAGTACCCCTCTCAGTCTCATCTGGCCAGTATGGAACCTCCATCCCGTGCACTGGCCCTTGTGCTGCAGCACAGGCCCCATATAAAACCTTGTTCAGATGGTTCTATTGGACTACTAGTGATTTTTATCTTGGGTAGAGTAGACTAAAATGGTTGGACAAAGAACTGGTAAATAACACCAAGGGCTGCCAGCCCTGAGAACATGTAGCAGACAGATAGCAGTGGACAACTGAGAGCTGAGACCTGCAGAAGAGATTCAACTGCCAGAAAAACTGGTGCTAGGGGCTGGAGCAGTAGCTCAGTGGTTGGAGCACTTGCCTGGCATGCGCAGGGACCTGGGTTCAAACCCCAATACCACATACACAACTAAATGTCCAAGAAACGAAAGCCAGATGAAAAAATAAAAATTGATTCTCTCTCTCTCTCCTAAAACAAAACAAAACAAAACTGCTGCTAGCCAGCTGCCAAGGAGCCACCTAAAAGCAGCTGGGACAAAAGCAGCTGGGAGAGATGTTGACACCAGCTGCTGGCAACTACCCTGTGCATCCAGGGCACAGGGACACACCCACAGCTGAGAGTATTCAGCATTCCCACTCAGAGCTGCTAACACTTAATTGCACTTTGCCAATTCATGATTTCTATCTGAATTGAGCAAAAGAACCCTCAGCTGATTGGTAACATATGTAATCATTTTCTGAAAGTCTATGGTTAAACTAATCAACAGAATTGAAAAAGCCATCTGTCTTTTAACTTTCTTTTTGGTTTTAGGGATCAAACTCAGAGTTTTGCACATGCTAGGTATAGTGCTCTACTACTGAATCACACACTCAGCCCTCTTTTTTTCTTTTTTTTTGGGGGGGTGGGGTGGGGTGCTAGGGATTGAACCTGAGTCACATCCCCAGCCCATTTTATATTTTATTTTGAGACAGGGTCTCAAGAAATTGCTTAGGACCTTGCTTAGTTACTGAGGTTGGCTTAGAAATCATGATCCTCCTGCCTCTGCCTGCAGAGCTGCTGTGAGTCTATATTTGTTTAAAAGCAAAAAGTTAGAAAAGGGTTGCCTGGCACAGTGGTGCATGCCTGTAATCCCAGCAATTTGGGAGGCTGGGATCTATCTATCGATTGATCCATTGATGGATGGATGGATGGAAAGAGAAAGAGAGAGAGAAAGGGAGAAAGGAATAACTTTCCAAATGTGGAGAACAGGATGTGCCCTACTGAGTTACTCCATGTTGTACAGAATAGCAATTTTCAGCCAGGTATAGTGGCACACACCTGTAATCCCAGTGACTTAGGACGCTGAGGCAGGAGGATTGTGAGTTTGAAGTCAGCCTCAGCAACTTAGTAAAACTGTCTCAAAATAAAAAATAAAAGGGGGTAGGGATGTGGCTCAGTAGTAAAGTGCTTCTGGGTTCAATCCCTAATACCAAAAAGAAAAAAAAAGGAACAGTTTTCAGGGTGTGACTAGCCCTGATTAAAGTGTTCCATATCAGGGAACCAGCCTTGTGAATTTGTCAAACATACCAAAACACAGAATGATGTAACCCTTCACCTGAAACATAAAAGGAAGGGCACCTAAGGTACACACTGACCCATCAGTCATCTTAACAGACCATCCAGTGAAGACATAACATCAGGAGGTCAACAGGTAATGAACTCCCAACTCCGCTCCTAGTGCTACAGTTCAGCTCCATCTCCCTTCTTGACATGGCTTACTCTGAAACTGCCTGCCATCTGGACAACTGGTCTGAACAGTTTCTACACCCTGAACTGATTCTCCCCTTGCTTTGAATAGCTTGATTCCCAGAACAGCTCTGTGCCTTGAATAGATTCCACACCTCTAACAAATTTCTTGCTGGGTTTATAAATCTTTTTCCCTCCTTTCATAATAAGGGTTGAACCTACGATGTTCTACCACTGAACTATATTCCAACCCCTTTATTGTTGTTTGAGACAGGGTCTCACTAAGTATGGATGCTGGATTCAAACTTGGGATCTTGCTGGCCTCAGCTTCCTAAGAGCTGTGATTATAGGCATGGGCCTCTGGTTTGGCTGGGTAGGTAAATCTTATCTGACCACCTGCAGTAACTCTTTTCAGTCTCTATCAGCTCTCTGCCTTTGCTTTCAGCTCAGTTTCTTTAAAACCAGTGTCTATCATTAACCCTTTCTTAGCTGTTCTGTAACCTACATATCATTGTGTAAAGTATGATGTGTGACTTGAGTGCTACATATATTAATAATTATGATTAGAATAGAGCTGGGCATGGTGGCACACACCTGTAATCCCAGCAACTGGGGAAGCTGAGGCAGAAGGATCACAAAGATGTGGCTTAGTGGTTAAGCACCTGCTGAATTCAATCCCCAGTACAAAAACAAAAACAAAACACACACACGCGCGCGCGCGCACCGCACAGGTGTGAAAGAGATTAGGATGGAGTTAAAGAACTTATTACCAGGGCTGGAGCGGTGGCTCTGTGGTTACAGCGCTTGCCTGGCATGCACAAAGATGCAGGTTCAAACCCCAGCACCACTTACACAACAAAGTCTTGGACCAGTGAAAGTCACATGAAAAACTAAATAAAACTGGTTCTCTCTTTCTCACTGTCCCTCTCTCTTAAAAAATAAAAAAAAAAAAAAACGAAGAACTTATTACCATGCTCCTAATACCAATTCATTTACCATTGGCTTGGGAAATGAAAGCCAATGAAATGACGCTGACATAGCTTGTGATTTACTATTGTTCAATTAACTAACATTGTTAAAAGACACAAATGTGTCCAGCCTGTTGGCACAGCTTACTCACAACACTGGTTCTATGATATCAAAACTGTTAGCCAACAGGCAAACACTTCTAAGAGCAAGCTCCTATATATATGGGGCGGAGGGGGGAAGCTGCTGTCCCTTTAAAGTGTGCCTTCAAAGTTGTTTTGTTTGTTTATTCCTGCTAAGGTCCTTTGCAGAAATTTACAAGAAACCAGGAAAAATTGCCAAGTCACTCTGACTCATTTTTTTTTTTTTCAAGCGTAGTAGACAAGTTTTATTATAGAAAGCAAAGCATAGGGAGAAGAGCAGACTTCCCCCAGAGTGGGGGAAGGGGACAAAGCCCCCTGACTCATTATTTTAAAGTGACCTAGAATAAACTTTACTCACTAAAATACTAAATTCTCTGGCCAGAGGCATTTGCGTCTGATATATTTTTTAAACAATGCTATAAAATTCAAAATGAGCATGCTCAGAAATGTGCCCACCTCTTCATGTGATATTATAATAGTATGCAAAATTTTCACCAATAAAAGACTTTCTTTGTTCTGAGAGAATATTACATTGAGAATTATCTTCAGTGTTCTTTCTTACTTGCTGCAAGTAATAAACTTCCCTCTTTTATCTCCTGCTTATTGGTCTTGTTATCACCAAGAGGTGAACACATTGTGTTTGGTTACAAAATCAGATAAAGATATCACAATAAAGATGCATCTCTACAAAGTAGCATTCCAGGAAAGCCAGTGGTGTGGTTCAAATGACTGAGAGTACGGCTGCTGATGGGTAAATTACAGTCTGGGTCAGAAGAATTGAGAACCAAGAACTCCAAGAGCAGGAAAAGATGAATGCCTCAATTTGAGCAGTGAAGCAAAGATAATTCAACTTTCCTCTAACTTTTTCTATTTAGGTTGCCAATGGACTAGATGATACCCACCCACATTTGGGAGGGATATCTGCTTTATTCAGTCCACCAAATAAAATGCTAATGTCCTCCACAAACATCCTTACAGATAATTAGTAGGTTCTTTGGCTGCTGTAACCCAAAAAAAAAAAAAAAATGTTGAGAAAATCAACTTCAAGGAGGAAAGATTTAATTTGGCTCATAGTTTCAGAGGTGTCAGTCCATGGTCATTTGGCCCCATTGCTGTGGGCTTGTGACCAGGCAGAACATCATCGCAAGGGGCAGAAAGTAGGGCAAAACTGCCTACCTCTTGGCAGTCAGAAAATAGAGAAAGAGCAGAGGGCCAGGGACAAATATACTTTCAAGGGCATGCCCTCAGCCCTCAGTGACCCACCTTTTCCAACTAAGCTCCAACTCCTAAAGTTTTTACCACTGTCCAATAGTGCCACCAGCTGTGGCAAAACATGGACACATTCCAGATCCAAAATAAAACACAGACAAACCAAGAAATAATGTTTCTACTTTATTTAGGCATCACCTGCCCAAGTCAAGTTGATACATAAAATTAACCATCACAGATTGCAATACTCCTCAAACTGATCTACAGATTCAAAGTAATCCTTATCAAAATCCCAGTTTGGGGCAGGGGCAGGCACAGTGGCCTATGCCTATAATCCTAGGAGGCTAAGGCAGGAGAATCACAAGTTCGAGGTCAGTCTCAGAAACTTAGATCCTCAGCAACTCAGTGAGATCCTGTATCTAAATAAATAAATCTATAGATAGATAGATAGATAGATAGGAAGGACTGGGGATATTGCTTGTTTCTGTGCAGAAATTGACAACCTGGTCCTAAAATTAATAAGGATATTCAAAGAATCTAAAATAGCCAAAACAAACCTGAAAAAGAACAGAGTTGGAAGACTTACACTTCCTAATCTCAAAATTTACTACAAGGCAGTGAAGTACTAGTATTAAGGATAAACAGACAGATTGATAGAATACTTTTGAGACCAGAAATAAATCCTCATACTTATGGTTAATTTTCAAAAAGGTATCAAAATAATTCAGTGAGGAAAGAATATTTTCAAACACAGTAGTCAACTGTGTATCCACATACAGTGGATACAGGAAGGGACTGTGAGGGTTAATTTTAGGTTTTGATTAGATAGAAAGATACTTACATGGTCCAAGAAACATTGTTTCTGGATGTTTCAGTGAGCATGTTTTCAGAGACTGCATGTGAGTTGGTGTAGTGAGTAGGTAAGATCTTCTCTTAAGAGGCCAGAGCAGTGGCCTCTTAAGAGGCCTGCTTGATATTATAATAGTATGCTTGCCTGGCATGTGTGAGGATCTAGGTTCAAAGCCCAGCTCCACATACACAACTAAGTGTCAGAGAAACAAAGGCCAGATAAAAAACTAAATAAGAATTGATTTTCTCTCTCTTTCTTAAAAAAAAAAAATTGTTCCATCAGGTGAGTGGGAAGCTTGGCCTATGACTGGGGAGCTGATGGAACAAAAAGGCACAAGTGTAAATTCTTGCTCTCTCACTCTTCTGTAGCAAGATACCCTACTTCTCCTGTCCTTGGACATCAGGACTCCAAGACTCCAGGACTCCAGATTTTTTTGGCTTCTGTACACTGGTACTTGCCTTTCTGGAACTGGGCCATATTATGGACTTTTCTTGTTCTTTAGTTTGCAGATAGCCTATTATGGGAATTCTTAACCTCCAAAATCATGTGAGCCAATCCCCTCACATAAATCTGTATATCTATATCTGTATCTATTCTCTACTGGCTCTCTCTCTCTCTCTGGAGAACCTTAAGTAATATAGATGCCTTTCTTATACCACATACAAAAATTAACTCAAAATGGGTCATAGATTTAAATGTGAGAGCTAAAACTATAAAACTCTTAGAATATAATACAGAGCAAAATCATTCTTTGTAACCCTGTGTGAGGCAAAGCCTTCTTATACAAGTACAAAAGTATGTAATAAAAAAAATATAAGTAGACTAGCCTTTTATCAAAAACAATTTTTTGGTGATTTAATGAATACCATCAAGAGAGTGAAAAAGAGCTGGAGCGGTGGTTCAGTGGTTGGAGCACTTGCCTGGCATTGCACAAGGACCTGGATTCAAACCCTAGCACCACACACGCAGCTAAATGTCAGAGAAACAAAAACCAAATGAATAAATAAAATTGATTCTCTCTTTTCTCTCTCTCATACTCTTAAAATAAAACTTTTTAAAAAGTGAAAAAGACAAGCCACCCAGCATAGTGGCACATGCCTGTAATTCCAGCTACTCAGTAGGTGAGGCAGAAGAATCAAAAGTTTGAGCCAGCCTAGAATGTGTAAGGTCCTAGGTTTAATCTCCAGAAGAGACAGAGACAGAGAGATAGAGAGGCACAGAGAGAGAAGGGAGAGGAGATGAGGGGAGAGGAGAGGATTAGAGAGAAGAAGAGAAAGATAACCCACAAAATGGGAGAAAATATTTTACAGATTATGTATGAGGTAAGGGGCTTATTTCTGGAACATACAAATTCTGTAATAACAACAAAAGACAATCCAATTTTCAAAATGTACAAGAGATCTAAATAAACATTTCTTCAAAAAGTATACAAATGAGGCAGGCTGAGGGAGGGCGAAAGGGTGGGGAGGGTGATGTGTGCGTGTGTGAAAGTGTAACAACAAAACCCCTTCAATATGTAAAACTATAATGAAAAATAAAATATTGTTAAAAAATATATATACACAAATGGCGAATAAGCACATGACAACATGCTCAAAATGAGCCATCAAGCAAATGCAAAATAAAATCACAATGAGATACCATTTCATACCAACTAGAATGGCTATAATCAAAAAGAGAGATAAGTGTTAGTGAGGGTGTGGAAAAACTGGAATACTCATTTACTTCTTTGCATGATTATAAAATGTAACCATTTAAGAATCTATTACTTCCTGATAAGGTTAAACATAGCTGGGCATATCTCTAATTCCAGTGACTCAGGAGCTTGAGGTAGGAGGATGGCAAGTTTGAGGCCAAATTCAGGAAGTTCAAGGCCAGCTTAGGCAATTTAGATTTAGCAAAACTCTGACTCAAAATAACAAATAAAATCTGGGGGCTGAAGAGGTGGCTCAGCAGTAGAACGCATGCCTGGAATGTGCGAGGACTCAAATTCAATCCCTAGCACCACATACACAACTAAGTGTCAGAGAAAAAACAAAAAGCAGATGAAAAAATAAAATTAACACATTCTCTCTCCCCCCGCCACTCCCTGTAAAAAAAAGAAAAAGAAAAAAATTTGGGGCACAGTGGTAGATGCCTATAGTTTCAGCAACTCAGGAAGCTAAGTCAGAAGAAGTACACATAGTAGGCCAGTCTCTGCAACTCAGCAAGACCCTGTCCCAAGCAATAAAAAGGGGTAGAGATGTGGCTCAGATGTGGCTCAGTGGTATAGTGCCCCTGGGTCCAAACCCCAGCACTGAGGGGGAAAAATAAAAAGTTAAACAGAGTTATCATGTGACTTAGCAATTCTACTCCTAGGTACATATCAAAGAGAAATAAAACATGATCCACACAAAAACTTGTATATAAATGTTCACAGCAAAATTACTCATAATATCCAAACTGTGGAAACTACCTACACGACCCTCAACAGATAAATGAATAAACAATAAGAAGTGAGGAACAGGAACGTCTAATATGGAGGGCAAGTGAAGCACAGGTAAGGAAAGCTTTGGCAAAGCACATTATTTGAATATACAGAATGATTCTAAATTTTTAAGTTTCCAAAGGATCCTAGTGATTTCATACCAATTTAAGGAATTTTCTAAGAGTATTTTGATTGACTAGGTCACAAGCCTACTGGAGAACCTAATCTCTATGTAAAATGGACTCTTCCCATTGTTCAGAAATGGGCAAGTCTGTCAAGAAATTGTAATTTGGTGACAATTTCTCTAAACTGCACCTTCTCATGGCCATTGCTCTGCCACCAAGGGGTACGTACTCCTTGCCTAACTCTCCCTCCAACCAAAGCTGAATGGATTCAGTGATCCCTGCTCACAGGTTGGTGTGGCAGGAAGAATAATGACCTCCAGAGATGTCCATGTTCTAACCTCTGGAACCTATCAATATGGCATAAGAAACTGTAGATGTGAATAAATTAAAGATCTTGAGATAGGTTGTCCTGGATTATCCCACTAGGCCCAGTGAAATCACAATGGTCTTGATAAGAGAGACGAAGAAGGGTCAGACCACTGATGCAAAGGATCACAGTAAAGCAGGGCCATGTCAAGGAATGTGGGCAGCCTCTAGAGGCCACAACAAGAAAACAAAACAAAACACATTCTCCTACCCCCTTCAGAAGAAATGCAGTCCTGCCAAAACCTTGATTTAAGCCCTGTTAGATCCATTTTGAATTTCAAATCTCTATAACCATCAGATAATGAATTTGTGTTGTTTAGAGAAATTAAGTTTATGGTAATGTTATAGGAGCAATAGGAAACTAAAACAGTGGGTCAGTAACCTATAACATAGATAACAGAATAGATAAATTGGCCAATTTCCCAATCTCAGCAATCTGATTCTAAGCAATGAGATCTTAATAACAGAAGGTAAACTGATAGATAGAGATGTGCTTGTCATGGCCATGAGATGAAGTTAGGAGTAAAGAAGACTGTGAAACAAAATAGGAAACCAGCACTTAAAGCTTAAGTCCCTGTATCTGACAGCTTCTTAATTGACTTCCTCAGCAATATACACCTTTCCAAGAACTCTCCCCAATCTAGAGGTATCATGAGTGAGTCTACTCCTTTCAAAAAGAGATCAGCTAGAATCATGGTCTCATACACAGCCTACTTATAAACCAGATCTATCTGAGGTGTCTTCCAACCCTACTTTACTTTCTTCAAGCTTTACTTACTACTGGAAAGTGATCATGACATTTGGGTTTTTTCTTTTTTTGTTTTGAGAGATTCAATTTATTTTTCATCTGGTTTTGTTTTTCCAACACTTAGTTGTGTATGCGGTGCTGGGGTTTGAACCTGGGTCCTCAACGCATGCCAAGCAAGTGCTCTTCTGTTAACCTACCACTCCAGCTCTGATCTGGACACTTGAAAGAACCTCACAAACCACATGCATTACTATTATAAATACATTCCTTCTACAACATTCCTTAACAAATGAAGTGAATAAAAATAAGGTAATCTATAATTTATTGGTGTCAAGATATAACTGTTCAAATATCTGTTTTAAGGATTACACAATAATATTCTGATGCAACAACATGAAAATAAAATATTTTTTTTTCAGGGCTGAGGACCGAACTCGGGGCCTTGCACGTGTTAGACAAACACTCCACTCTGCCACTGAGCTAAATCCCTAACCCCTGAAAATAAAATCATTTTTCACCAAATCATAACATCTTCATTCTTACCATGTAAGGATCCACAGAAAGATAGAGAGTTCTAACTTGTACTTGTCCTTCATTGATATTATCTGGCAAACTGACTTCTTCCACTCGGAAATTCTCTGCCACAGGATTGCCATTTTTTCCTAGAGTATCAGGCAAAAATATAAAGGCAAAGAGTTACTTCCCCATATACCATTACTATTTCTTAAAAGGTCACGCTGGGAGGGACTGGATAGGTGGCTCAGCGGTTATGGCACTTGCCTGGCATACACAAGGACATGGGTTAGAACTGCAGCACCACGTACACAATGGAGTGCCGGAGCAACGAAAGCCACATGCA
>PVKS010029926.1:0-24891 GCA_004027875.1 Aplodontia rufa | reverse complement strand
CTATCTCAGGAATAAGAAGCTTTGGGGGCAAAACTAGGAATCCACATTCAAGGGAGAATGTGGGCTATCTCAGGAATAAGAAGCTTTGGGGGCAAAACTAGGAATCCACATTCAAGGGAGAATGTGGGCTATCTCAGGAATAAGAAGCTTTGGGGGCAAAACTAGGAATCCACATTCAAGGGAGAATGTGGGCTATCTCCAGAGAGAGACAACAACCCCTTGGTGAGGGTGTTAATACTTGGGGAGGTGGATGTTGGTACTTACAGTAGGGTGGTTGCCAAGGGCTGGACTAGAGGTGGACCCGGGGCAAAGTTACACAATTTCATGTCAGTTTTTCCTATGCTTGTGTATTGCTTTCATGTTTTGCAGGTAAAGAGCACGGGTCAAGGGTGCAGGCAAAGGAATGGGCGGGGTTGCTTAGGAGTTCCAAAGGTTCATGGGCGTTTCCTGCATTTCAGTGGTTTAGTTTATCTTTCCTTTTTTTGTATCCCCAAATTCCTGTCTTATTATAAGCAGTCAAAGGAAGCCATGAAAATCCTCCTCAATACTTTCCTTAGATATTTCTTCCATCTGCCAGGCATGGTGGTGCATGGTGCATGCCTGTAATCTCCATAACTAGGGAGGCTGAGACAGGAGGATCGAAAATTCAAGGCCAGCCTCAGTAATTTAATGAGACCCTAAGTAATTTAGTGAGACCCAGTCTCAAAATTAAAAAAAAAAGGGGGGGGGCTGGGAATATGACTTAGTGGTTAAGTACCACTGGTTTCAATCCCCAGTATAAAAGAAAGAAAAGGAATATGTATGTATGTATGTAAATATTCTAGTTTCATTGCTTACAAGGTCCACCTTCCACAAAGCATTCAGCTGATTTCATTGTCACTTTACAAGAATGGCTTTTCTACCAGTTTCCAGAATCTTGTTTTTCATTTCCATCTAAGACCTCATCAAAATGGCCTTTATTGTGTGTGTTCTTAGCAGTGTTCTGACTGTATTTACTTAAGTTATCTCCAAGGAGATTTAGGCTCTCTTTACAGCTTCTCAGCCCTCACCTGAATTGCCCTTCATGCTGTGCTCATGATGATCTAGGCTTTTTACACTTCGCACCTCCAAATTCTTTCAGCTTCTATCCATTGCCCTGTTCCAAAGCTGCCTCCACGTTTTCTGGTATTTGTTAGCAACATCCCACTCTTTCTTTTCCTCCCTCCCTCTCTCTCTTTCACCACTGAGTTACATCCCTAGCCCCTTTATTTTTTTGTTTTCGACAGGGTCTCTCACTAAATTACCTAAGATGGCCTGGAATTTGCTACCCTCCTGCCTTAACCTCCTGAATTGATGGGTTTACAGGCATGTGCCACCACACCTGGTTCCACAATATTCCATTCCTTTTTTTTTTTTTTTTTTTTGATATCTGGGATTGAACCCAGGGTCACTTAACCACTAAGTCACATCCTTAGCCTTTTCTTTTGGAGACAGGGTTTCACTAAGTTACTTAGGGCCTTGCTAAATTACAGAGGCTGCCTTTGAACTTGAAATCCTCCTGCCTCAGCCTCCAGAGCTGCTGGGATTACAGGCATGTGCCACCGCGCCCGGCTGAACATTCCACTCTTGATATCAATTTCTTCATCTGTTGTACCGTTAAAAAAAAAAAGATTGATTGTGGTATCACACGCCTATGATCCCAGTGACTCAGGATGATGAGGCAGGAGGATGGAAAGTTCAAAGCCAGCCTCGGTAGCTTAGCGAGGCTTTGAGTAACTTAACAAGACCTTGTCTCAAAATATAATAAAATAAAAAATTTTTAAAAAGGGTGAGGATGTAGTTCAGTGGTTAAATGCTGCTGGGTTCAAGCCCAGGTTCAGGAAAAAAAAATTGAGACTGAATGAGACTGAGTAATTTATAAATAACAGAAATCTATTTGCCAGAGTTCTGGAGTCCGAGAAGAACAAAAACAAGGTGCCACAGGTGTGGTGTCTGTTGAGGGCTGGGTCTCTGCTTCCATGGTGGCTGCTTGTCCTCACACTGCAGAAGGGAGAGAAAGGGGGAAGGAGGATACATGGTGAGAAGTCTCTCTTATAAGGTATCAGCCCCCTTTCTCAAGGGCACAGCCCTCAGGACTCCATCACCTCCTAAAGACCCACCTCTTAGTGCTACTACTCGGATGACGTTCCCACACGGATTTCAGAAAGGACACAGACGCCCAAACCCTAACAGCAGTAAAGGCAAAGAGCGGAGCAACACTTGACTTCCCCGGCTTGCCAATCTGGGCTAGGCACATGATGTGTGTGAGGCCAATGTTTTTGTTGTTGAAGCCACTGAGAATTCAGGGTTTTACTGCTGGGGTAGCCAGCATTAATTGCCCTTAACAATGTAACTCCCTTTATTTATTTAATACTTTTTATTACTAGGCACAGGACTAGGCTATTTGTCATAGTGATTTGTTATTTGAAAACCCTGAAGATTCACTTTTCTTGCCAAGAGGAAGACATGCTCCATGTTCAATCTCACTAGTTATGCTCCTTTCTTAAAAAACACAAACACAAAACAAGCAAAAAAAAAACCAAAACAAAAAAAACCAGCATTAATTCTAATATTGATGCAAACCTTGAAATTTTAGATGTTAGAGGGAACTTAGGTTTATTCTAGAGGACTGAATTCAGATGTCCTTAGATCCTGATTCTGTGGTATTTGAGTAGGTTGCTTAATCTGCCTTATTTTTTCCATGGGTAAAATTTGGGATAATATTTTACTGTTGATATTACAAAGTTATTGAACAAAATGAGCTATTGAAACTGAAAAGCATTTATGCACATATAATGTGACCATTCTCCTTGAGTCTTGGCGTAACTGTAAGGCACACCATCATGCTGCTTTCTAGTAAGACAGGAAATGTGGCAAGTTAATCTGGGACAATGCTTTTTTTATCACTCAGTCCTTATTGAAAGGGTTAACAGATTTATTTAAATACTTGTCTTTTAAATTTGCATAGGTGTGTGTGTGTGTGTGTGTGTTGCCAGGATCAGACCTACAGACTGATAAATGCTAAGCACTCACACTACCACTGAGCTGCATTTCCAGACTTATAGACATTGACATTTACCATATATTACACCTGTGCTTTAATAAAAGGAAAATATAAAGAACTCGGTTAAGGTAGTTCAAAATGTCTTCATATTCAGAGTTTGTCTTCTGAATCCCTTTTGTTTTGGTTTCATTTTGGTTATTGAGAAGGAGTCTCTCTAGGTTGCCTGGTCTGATCTTGAACTTGGCAGTCCTCTTGTCTCCGTTTCCCAAGTAGCTGCAACTATGGGCATGTCCCTCTATGTCTGACCTGAACTATTCCTACTCCATGTGTGTGTGTGTGTGTGTGTGTGTGTGTGTGTGTGTGTGTTACTGGGGATTGAACCAGGAGCACTCTACCACTGAGTTTTTTTTTTAATTATTTAAAAAAAATTTTTTAAGGGGCTGGAGTGGTGGCTCAGCGGTTTCGGCGCTTGCCTGGCAAGCACGAGGACCCGGGTTCAAACCCCAGCACCACGTACACGGTAACTGAGTGTTGGAGCAACTAAGGCCATGTGAAAACCTCAATAAAGTTGTTCCTCACTTTGGAAAAAAAAAAAAAAATTTTTAAGAGAGAGGGACAGTGAGAGAGTGAGAGAAAGAGAGAAGCAATTTTTTTTAAAAAAAGAGAAGGACAGTGAGAGAGACAAAACCAACTTTTATTGAGTTTTTCACATGGCTTTAGTTGCTCTGACACTTAGTTGTGTATGTGGGTTGAACCCGTGTACTTATGCATGCCAGGCAAGCACTGTAACCACCAAGCCACTGCTCCAGCCTCCAGAGAGAAGCAATTTTATTTAGTTTTCCATGTGGCCTTCATTGCTCAGACACTTCATTGAGTACGTGGTGCTGGGGTTTGAACCTGTGTACTCATGCTTGCCAGGCAAGCACTGCAACCGCTGAGCCACCGCTCTAGCCCCTCTACCACTGAGTTCTGAGTTACACCCCCACACTGTTTTTTTATTTTGAAGCAGGATTTTGCTAAATTGATAAGACTCACAATCTTCCTGCCTCAGCCTCCTACGTAGCTGGGATGACAGGCATGAGCCACCATACCTGGCCTGAATCACTGTAGACTCTGAGTCATTGATGTCTGTGTTTTTCAGCACAGTATTACCAGTACCATCAAGAGTTCTGATGATGGTGGGCATGGCGGTGCATGCCTGTACTCTCGGCAACTCAGAACACCGAGGCAGGAGGATCACAATTGTGAGGCCAGTCTCTGCAACTTAGACTCTCAAAATAAAAATTGAAAAGAATGGGTTGGAGTGGTGGCTCAGCGGTAGAGTGCTTGCCTGGCACATGCAAGGATCTCGATTCAAACCCCATACCACATACACAACTGTCAGAAAAACAAAAACCAGATGGGGAAAACAATTAAAACTATTTCTTTCTCTGTCTCTCACTCTTTTTTTTTTTTAAGAGAAAGGGACAGTGAGAGAGAGAAAGAAAGAGTCAATTTTATTTAGTTTTTCAAGTGGCTTTTGTTGCTCTGAGACTTCGTTATGTACGTGGGTGCTGGGGTTCGAACTCACGTACTTGCACGTGCCAGGCAAGCGCGGTAAACACTGAGCCACCACTCCAGTCCTCTGTCTCTCACTCTTTTTTTTTTTTTTAAGAGAGAAGGACAGCGACAGAGAGAGAGAGAGATAGAGAGAATCAATTTTTATTGAGTTTTTCACATGGCCTTCATTGCCCCAACACTTAGCCATGCACATGGGTGATGGGGTTTGAACCCGAGTACCTGCGCATGCCAGGCAAGTGCCATAACTGCCAAGCCACCGCCCCAGCCCCCTGTCTCTCACTCTTTAAAAAAAAAAAAAATTGAAAAGGATGAGCTGGGGAGTGATATTGGCCAGGATATTGTTATACTGTGTGCATGTATGAATATGAAACAAATCTCATAAAAAATAAATAAGCAAATAAAAGGGCTGGAGACTTAGTTCAGTCATAAAGCACCCTACTCAATTCCCAGTATCAAACAAACAAACAAACAACACTGATGTTGCTGCATTCCTCAGACGGTCTCCGCCATTTTTCCTGAGATTTTTCCAACCCTCTGGAATACATTCTTCAAGTTTTTTTTTTGTTTGCTTACTTGTTTGTTCATCTTTTGTGGCACTGGGGATCGAACCTGGGGCCTTGCACATATCAGGTAAGCCTTCTGCCTCCATTCTCCACTCTTCAAGTTTTGATGCTGATGCTTTCTTGATCTTAGGGATGGTTCTTTCTTTCTTTCTCTTTTCTCTTTTTCTTTCTTTCTTTCTTTCTTTCTTTCTTTCTTTCTTCCTTTCTTTCTTTCTTCCTTTCTTCCTTTCTGGCACCGCAGATTGAATCCACTGAGTCACATCCCCAGCCCTTTTAATTTTTCATTTTGAGACAGGTCTCACTAAGTTGCTGAGGCTGGCTTTGAACTTGTGATCCTCCTGCCACTTGGATTACAGTTGTGTGCCATAGCACTGGGCTAGGAATTTCTTTTTCTTTTTTTAAAGAGAGAGAGGATGAGAGAGAGAATCAACTCTATTTAGTTCTTCATCTGGCCCGTGTTTCTCAGACACTTAGTTGTGCATGTGGTGCTGGGGTTTAAACCTGGGTCCTCGTGCATGCCAGGCTAATGCTCCAACCGCTGAGCCACGGCTCCAGCTCCTAGGAAGGATTTCTTGTTCAATGGAAAGAAGGCTTTCAGGCAACAATAGGATTCACATTCCTTGTGCAATTGGTTAAGTCGACAAACTTAAATGTTCGTGAGTTTCATGAACATTTCAGTTGTCTGGTTGTGCCTCCAGGAATAGCAACCAACTTTGTGCATGAACACATAATAGCTACATCACTGGGCAGACCTGTGAAACATCATCCATTGTAGGATACCTCTCAGTTTAAGAGATGTTAGGCTGGGGATGTAACTCGGTGGTAGAGTGCTTGCCTAGCTTGTATGAAAGTCTGGATTCTATCCCAAATACCACCACCAAAAAAAAAAAGGAGAGAGGGGACAGATTTTTAAAATATGGCAATATATTTGTCTTAGAATAGATAAAATATAGTATTTACAAATGAGGATATATAGTATTAAGTCCCCAAGGACCTCAGCTACAAAGGAGCTCATAGATCATTCCTTTATTTCCATTCTACTGTTTTGTTTTTAAAGAGAGAGGGACAGTGAGAGAGTGAGAAAGAGGGAATAAATTTTATTTAGTTTTTCATGTGACTTTCGTTGCTCCGACATTTCGTTGTATACATGGTGCTGGGGTTTGAACCTGCATACTCATGCATACCAGGCAAGCACTGTAGCTACTGAGCCACCACTCCACCCCCTCCATTCCACTGCTGGCACTAATACAGGCATTCACAATCTCCAATCTAGGACAAGATCATAGTTGGATCTGGAGTACAGGGGGAAAGAACTGGCTTTGGTATCTGAAGATGTTAGTATGACTCTCAGCCTTGCGGTTTTTCATATGTGCTGTTTTGGAGAGGTCAAGTCATTACTGGTGGGAAATAACTGATTTAGAAGGTTTTGGGTCAAGGGAAGACTTGATGCATGCAAAAGACCTTTGTAAACTATCAAATCTATATGCAAGGGGAAGACAATGAGTGCCAGGAACTATGCTGGGTACTTGGCTTGCAGTATCTCGTTTGATCTGATATAAACGCTAAGGCATATAATGCCTTTATGGTTACCTTGCTACTTAATCTATTCTAAGATGTTTTCCTTCTTCTTCATCTCCTTCTCCCCCTTCTTCCCAAAATACTCCTTTCATTGACTCACACCTTAAAGCACAAATCTTCTGTGACTATCGTTTGTATCATAGATAAAGGTTGATGACTGTGAGCCTATCACGGAACCGGCTTTTTAGTGAGACACACTTGAGCAAGAGACCCTCCAGCTACCACTGTTCTGCTTTCTCTGTGACTCATGCCAGAACTAATCCCCAAGACCATGGCAGAAAATTTCTAGTTATGGTAAAAAGTCCAAAATAAATCCAAAATTCAGGGTGTTGAACTAAACGGACATTAGACAATGTATACAGATTCAGATGTACAGAAAGTTAACATTGAAAAAAACTGATGATAGAAACCATAGACACCGGGGCTGGAGCGGTGGCTCAGTGGTTTTGGCGCTTGCCTGGCAAGCATAAGGACCCGGGTTCAAACCCCAGCACCACGTACACAACTAAGTGTTGGAGTAACTAAGGCCATGTGAAAAACTCAATAAAGTTGTTTCTCTCTCTCTCTCTCTCACTGTCCCTCTCTCTTTAAAAGAAAAAAAAAAAAAGAAAGAAACCACAGACACCAATAACAAAGAGATAATTTTGGGAGGCTGTAACTTTATTAATGGGAGAAGTTACTGACAAGAAATCTAGTACTAGTTAATTAAGTATAAAGTAGAGGGGCTGGAGAGGTGACCCTACAGTTGCGGTGCTTGTCTGTGGCACAAGTGAAGACTCAGGTTCGAACCCCAGCGCCACATTCACAACTAATTATTGGAGCAATGAAAGCCACATGAGAAATTGAATAACATTGACTCACTCTAACTCTCCCTCTGATCTGCTCTCTTTTGGAAAACAAAACAGAACAAAACTATAAGCTATAAAGCAGAATCCCACACCCCACCAAAGATATACCAAAGCCCGATTACCTTCACTGAGACTGACCTAACTCTGAAAAGGTCCTCGTCTCTTCATGTTCTAGCAGAGAGAATTGGGGTCCATGAAATAAAATGAATCTTTTTTTTTTAAAGAGAGAGTGGGAGAGATGGAAAAAGAATCAATTTAATTTATTTTTTCATCTGGTTTTTGTTTCTCTGACACTTAGTTGTGTATGTGGTGCTGGGGTTCAAACTTGGGTCCTTACAAATTCCAGGCAAGTGCTCTAACTGCTGAGCCACTTCTCCAGCCCAATTAAGTGAATCTTTTTTTTTTCTTTAAGAGAGAGGGACAGTGAGAGAGAGAGAGAGAGAATCAATTTTCATTTAGTTTTTCACATGATTTTCGTTGTTCTGACACATGAAGTGAATCTTAATCTGCAAGCTAGGATTACAGAGCCAAGTTCAGAGGCTAGAGAGATGTGAGGCACACTATTATACCAGGCAATTGATATGCTATCTTGAATTGTTAATAGGTGGAGATAGGGTAGAGTGATGGATTGAAGCAACAAACATAATTATGTTCCAAATGTCCACAGGATATAGGAACAAAGCTCCACAAAAATTTGGGGATACCCAAGACCCATCTCAAGGCTTCCTTCTTT
Organism: Aplodontia rufa; assembly: GCA_004027875.1. Lineage (NCBI taxonomy): Eukaryota > Metazoa > Chordata > Mammalia > Rodentia > Aplodontiidae > Aplodontia > Aplodontia rufa. The sequence goes on along the minus strand of PVKS010029926.1, from coordinate 16,587 downwards.
AGGATACCTTCCTCAGCAGCAATTGCTGGAATGTTTTTATTTTTGGTACCAAGGATTGAACCCAGGAGTACTTAACCACTGAGCCACATCCCCAGTCTCTTTTATTTATTTATTTATTTAAAGAGAGAGGGACAGTGAGAGAGAGAGAGAGAATCAACTTTTATTTAGTTTTTCATGTGGCTTTTTTTGTTCTGACACTTCATCGTGTTCATGGTTCTGGGGCTTGAACCTGTACACTCGCACATGCCAGGCAAGTGCCATAACTGCAGAGTCACCGCTCAAGCCCTCTTTTTACTTTTTTATTTGGAGATGAGGTCTCATTAAATTGCTTAGGGCCTCACTAAATTACTTAGGCTGACTTTGAACTTGTAATCCTCCTGCCTCAGCCTTCCAAGTTGCTGGGATTACAGGTGTGTGCTACCACACCCGGCTATAATGTTTAATTTGTAACATTTAAGTGTAAAATTAACATCATCCTCTGATTATTTTTTATACAGGCACATTGACTCCCCACTGAGATTTTAAGCTTGAGGGCAGTAATGGCATCTTTTAAAAAAAATTTTTTTTTAAGACAGAAGGACAATGAGAGAGAGAGAATCAATTTTTTATTGAGTTTTCACATGGCTTTCATTGCTCTGACACTTAGTTGTGTACGTGGGTGCTGGGGTTCAAACCTGTGTACTCACGCATGCCAGGCAAGCGCCGTAACTGCCGAGCCATTGCTCCAGCCCCAGTAATGGTATCTTACTTTTTAAAATATCCTGCATGTTTAATACCTAGCATAAGGCCATGTAATGCTCAGAAATTTTATTAATGTCACCTCTTCCTATTTAAATCTGGAAGAGATAATATCTTCTCTGATGTCTGTAAAGTTGAGGATCAAGCCATTCAGCACATGTTTTTCAAAGAACCCAGCCACCCCAGAAAATCTGTTTTATTTGCAGAACTATTGCAAAATCTGACACTCCTCTTCACTTCACAGGAATGTCCTTGTGGTAGCCAAATGTTGCCCTACCTCGTGGAAATTCTTGGCCAGACCTATGGATTGCCAGACCTTGCAGCTGTTGACCCTTGAAGTCCAGTTCTCCTATAATTTCAAATCAAACAACATTTCTTAATGACTTAGTAAGAGCAGGCACTGGGATAGTTGTCAATGAAAGTTTGAACATGACTGTTGACCTTGAGTTGATATAACAGATACATGAATATTTAAATAGCAAGTGTAGGCTTCGGTGACAATTACAAATAATGGAAAAGGTAACAAAGACATGATGTGTAAGAACTCACTGGAGGGAGCTGTCAATGTCAGTCCTATGTGAGAAGCCAAGAGACCAGTTCCCCCACCAACTTTTTTTCCCCTTTATGTCACCATATTTTTCTTTTTCTTTCTTCTTCTTCTTTTTTTTTTTTTAAAGAAAGAAGGACAGTGAGAGAGAGAGAGAGAGAATAAATTTTTATTGAGTTTTACACATGGCTTTCATTGCTCCGACACTTAGTTGTGTATGTGGGTGCTGGGGTTTGAACCCATGTACTCGTGCATGCTGGGCAAGCGCTATAACTGCCGAGCCACCGCTCCAGCCCCATATGTCATCATTTGTAATGTGAACTTATGGAAAATATATGCAGTCTCTGCTCCTTCCAAATCTTTCATGTACCTTGGCCTACTTCTCCTGGGCTTTAATTCTCATCTCTTGGTCTAAGGTTACTCAATGGAACCACTGAGACTCCTGCCTTGGGAAAGGTCCACCTCCTTTCTTTACTACTAATTCTAAGTATTAGAACCTATACTCTGCAGAATTTGTGTTTAAGTTTTCTAGGCCTGGGAAACATGGGCTGATCCCAGGTCTCAATGATATTACTCATGTTATTACAACTTGCTCCTTTTTTTAGGATGTTGGGAATATGTATGATTTCTATTTATCCCCACCATTCTGCCTGGAGTACGATCTTCCCAGAAGAGCCTCTTCTTCTGAGATAAAGAGGCTCTGTCAAAACCAATGAGTGGCCACCGCCTCCTACTTCTTCACCTCATATTCCCTGTAGCCTTCCTAACCTCTCGCTTTGGCCACTCCATTTGTTTCCATATGAGAATGAATGTCATCCCTCTCCAAGTCTTCAATCAATGTGTTCTAAAAGGAGAGAAAGCCTAAGCGTATGAGTCAACTTTATTCCTGGTACTGAACCCTGTTTGTTCTTGTATAGTTGCCCTGAGGAACAGGGAAGAGAAATGTAACTTCTGCTTCTCTTGCTATTAAAGGGAAGTGATTGGCAGTCAACCCATTTTACTAATTTAAAAGATGGGATTACACCCTGAGCTCCTGATACAAGCACACAAGACATTATTAAGTATTTACTTTGTGGTGTTTAATGTGTTACAGTCACCTTCATTAACCTTGGTGTTGGCTTCTTAGACGAAAACAGAATCAAGATACCCCAGGGAATCAACAAGCATCTGCCTGGTGGCTTGGTAAATGAAAATGTTCTCCTTCAACTTTAATAGATGCGGCAACTTTGGCAGTGACCTGTCCTTCTGTCCTCATTATATGTTTTCAGTGATTTGAGTGTACATTTACGTTTCTGTGAGAATGTAGCCCCTTAGGGGCTGGAGGTGTAGCTCAGTGGTACATCACTCACCTAGCATGCACAGTGAGGCCCTGAGTTGGATCCTCAGCATGACCAAAAACAGGGACTTTTTTTTTTTTTTTTGTACCAGGTATTGATTCTAGGGGCATTTAACAACTGAGCCACATCTCCAGTCCTTTTTATTTTTTATTTTGAGACAGTCTTACAAAGTCCTCAGGGCCTAGCTAAATTGCTGAGGCTGGCTTTGAACTTTTGATCCCTTGGCCTCAACCTCAGGTGCTGCCAGGGTTAAAGGAGTGTGTTGCGGTGTCCACCAAAATGTAGAGCTAACTTTCTTCGTTCCTTTTTTCCTGAAGAAGAGAATCCTTTTTCTCTTTCCTGGTGGTACTTGGGATTGATCCTAGACACTCACACATGCTATGCTCTCCCATTAACCCCTTTTAAAATTTTTTGTTTTGAGACAAAGTCGCGCTAAGCCCAGGCTGGCCTTGAACTTGCAATCCTCCTGCCTCAAGCTCCCAAATTGCTAAGACTGAGCCACCATGCCCATTTGTTTGTTTTCTTTTTCTTTCTTTTCTTTTTTTATTAGGAGAGAGGGACAGCGAGAGACAGAGAGAGAGAGAGAGAGATGGAATCTCTCAGAGAGAGAGATGGAATAATTTTATTCAATTATTCATGTGGCTTTTGTTGTCCAACATTTTGTTGTGTGTGTGGTACTGGATTCATGTCCGCATCTTCATGCTTGCCTGGCAAGAGCATAACCGTTTAGCTACCACTCCAGCTCCTCTATTTTCTTTTTTTAATTTTGGTTTACTTATTTATTTATTTTGCAGTACTGGGGATTGAACCCAGGGGCCCTCCACCACTGAACCACTGAGCTACATCCCCAACCCCCCGTCTTTTTTTTATTTTAATTTTGAGATAGAGTCTCATTTAGTTTTCCTTGGGGTCTCGCAAAACTGCTGATACTGGCTTTGGAGCCTCCATCCTCCTGTCTCGGTCTCCCAAGTCTCTCAGATTACTGGCGTGCTCCACCACGCCTCGCATATTTTTTATTTTGAAACAGGTTTTCACTAAGTTGCTGGTCTCCAACTTGTAATCCTCCTTCTTCAGCCCCCAGAGTTGCGGGGATTACCCGCGTGCGCTACTACACCCACCTTCCCTTGTCTTATTTCCGTGCTCTCCTTCACATCATCAAATGGTGCATAGTGCCACACCAAAGTCCAACGTTTTTTTTTTTTAAGAGAGAGGGACAGTGAGAGAAAGAGAGAATTGATTTTGTTTAGTTTTTCATGTGGCCCTCATTGCTCCGAGACTTCGTTGTGTACGTGGTGCTGGGGTTGGAACTCACATCCTCGCGCATGCCAGACAAGCACCGTAACTGCCAAGCCACCACTCCAGGCCCCAACAAATGCTTTTTAATCAGTTATTCATTCAATTCATCAACCAAAGCCTGCTGAAGTGATAGCCAATGGTTATCGCCTGCTTTTGTTGAAGTACACTCTGGACATTAGCACTCTAAGTGTTAATACAACGGAACAATAAACAGTTACCCGTGGCCATCATGGATAGCAACTTTCCTGAAAGCCAGTGACAGCCAGAGAAAGGTCAAGGAACCTTGGGAGCTGATCAGGGCAGTCAAACTAAAGCTACGGATTCTCTTCGCTGAAGGCCAGCCAGGCCACTCAAGATGCTGTGAATTATTACCGCATCCCATTTATCTCTAATATTTACATGTTAAAATGAATTTCCCATCAGTGTCATCCAAACTAGCTCAAACTGACCCAGGAAAGGCCTCTGCGGAATTACATCCAGAATGGAGCCTGTGAACACCCATATTCAAGAAGGGTTATCTCTGGCTTTCAGCACTCAGCCGACAGCCTCTGAGAGACCTTGCACCATGTCTCACCCTGTTTTCACACAGTGAGTGAGGAGGGTGACCTCCTCACTGGCCCCACCCTGTAACCCGGAGAGGTTCCCTGCCGTGAGGACTGGAGAGACTGAGCAGATGCAGCAGGAATGCCTGTGCTCTCCCCTGACTGCCTATTTTGGCCATCTCCCTGCTTTTAGATTCCGCAGCAGAGGGGCCAGAGGCTTGTGCCAAGCCAAAGACACGGGAGAAAGATCGGAAATCTGCCTCAATAGGTAGGGCTGATTAAGACAACACGGGAGTGAACGCTGGGGAATGTTCGGCAAACAAACCTCTTGCAAGAATCTGGAGTCATAAAGGAGCCAAGCCTTCCTACTCAGTTAACCTCTGAACACTGGTGGGAAATTCACTTTAATGTGTAAATATTAGAGATAACTGGGATGTGGTAATAATTCACAGTATCTTGAGAGGCCTGGCTGGCCTTCAGTGAAGGCTTTAGTTTGACTGCCCTGATCAGCCCTGCAACTCTCTCCCAGCATCATCTAGAGATCTCACCATGGAGAGGCTGTGGGTGATCAAGTGTATCCAGTGTTCTCTGTTTATGCACCAGAAGCTTTGGGTCTGCCTGTGAGTCTTTCCATCCTGCAAAAAGGAGCTGGGAGCTGTGCGCAATGACCCACACCTATAATCCCAGCGATTCAGGAGGCTGAGGCAGGAGGATTGCAAGTTCAAAGCCAGCCTCAGCAACTTAGCAAGGCCCTAAACAACTTAATAAGAACCTGTCTCAAAAAAGAAAAAAAAATATATATATATACACACACATATATATAAAGGACTGGGGGTTAAGATTAGTAAAGTATCACTGGGTTCAAGCCTCAGTACCAAATAAAAAAAGGGGGATGGGGAGCTGGGAAAAGTGGGCCTCGAATGGTGGGGGCTTCCATTCTCATTGTGCCTTCCCAGTGTGGTGGCTCAATAGTACCAGAAAAAATTCTGCTCCCCAGCACTCTTCTCCTCTTCCCTATGCTCTGATAGTGCAGAGGAGAGGAGAGGAGAGGAGTTTTTCTCTACTGTTCCTCCCAGTGATCTGCTGTGGAAGGTGTCGTGTAGCATATGCCGGCAGTGGAGCATCCTTACCCAGAGTTTAAGTTCTACAGTGATCCTGGGTCCATGGATTCTAGGAATAACTGCCCTACTCTTGGCTGCTCTAACTGGTAGGATGATGGGGGGGGGGGGCAGGGATTGAACCCAGAGGCACTGAGTCACATCACCAGCCCTTTACATTTTTTTATTTTGAGACAGGTTCTCGCTAAGTAGCTCAAGGCCTTGCTAAATTACAGAGGCTGGCTTTGAACTTGCAATCCTCCTGTCTCAGCTTCCCAAGCTACTGGGACTACAGGCATGTGCCACCGTGCCCAGCTCTGGTAGGACTTCTAAGTTCTCTTTCACTAGTTATTATCAGCAGGAGACTCCCAGGCATTCTGGAAGCTCTACATGGGAGTCAGAACTGCTGCTGTTGCTGTAATTGCCTGCATCCATGGCAAAGAGCCAAGACACAAAATCGCTTCACGCTGTGTGTGCTGACTCCCCCAGGGCTGGCACAGCCAGGGAGTCTACAGAACCACGTAAATCTCTGTCCTAGCAGTCTCTCTCTTCAGTAGCTACAGAAACAATGTTTGTGATCCTCTAGTTTTCAGTAGACGGCTGAAAATCTGATGGCGATAGACTGTTTCTGAAGTTGGAGAGTCAGTAGGCAAAATCTTCAGAACTGAAAAAGCAGCGTCCACCAAAGGGCCCCTGTCTCTAATTGTTGCTGTCAGTGCTTCAGGGCCTCAGTGAAAAGACTCCCCACCAAGAACTGGGAACTAAAATTGTCCTTTCCGATTTGAAACTTACAATCCATGCACAATGGATCAAAGTATAGTTACTCAAAGTTTTAGTAAAGAGGATGAATAGCTCTAAGGCCAGCAAGATTATGCTGTAACTTAAAAAAAAAAAAATCTAAATTCAAGAAAGAACATATCGTTCAGGAGCAGGGCTGCTGAGGCCTGAAAGCTTAGGAAGAGAGAGAGTGTCTTGGGGCAACTGCTGGGCTGTTTATCCAAGCGTTCGTAGGTTGCACCATCCTCCTCATTTTGGAAGCAAGTAAACTCCTGATTTGCAATTGGATGGGTTTGATTCGATCATGACCTATAAATATTCATAATGTAAGACAGACTTCCTACAAACAAAAACAGATCCCGTTGTTTCTGATTCTATGTTCTGCAAGCAACCTACTCTGACCATCCGACTTCCCAAGTACTGGTGGCAGGGCATGAGCGTTTGGCCCTTGACCTCTGTATTTCTGTTTCCATTCATAATTTTATTAGTAAAATGGTATTTTGATTTTGAATATCAGCCTCTGGGAACTTGAGTCTACTTTGGGATATGAACCCATAATCTGTGTATCAGCAGATGGGACTAGGTGTGTTCAGGTGTGTGTGCGCATGTACACATGCATGGATTGAGCTCAGAGGCATGCCACTGCTGAGAGCTACATCTCGAGCCCTTTATGTTTTATTTTTTTAGACAAGGTCTCCCTAAATTGCTGAAGCAGGGCTTGAACTTGCAGTCCTCCAGCCTCAGCCTCCCAAATCACTGGAATTACTAGTATGCGCCACTGCGCCCAGAAGCAGATTAGATTTCTAAACCTATATGGCTGATGACCAGAACCCCGGTAAGTCACCATCACAGTTAGCATGTCATGGAGGGCCTTTTGGGGCACCAGCAACTCCTTCATTGGCTAGTGGTCAGTATGCCTCTTAGTCCAACTCAGGCATAGCAAGAGTTCTGTCTGTTTTAAGAGACTAGCAGGTGTCAGTCAAGGTAGCACATGCCTGTAATCCCAGCAATTGTGGAGGCTGAGGCAGGAGGATTGCAAATTCAAGGCTAGCCTCAGCAATTTAGCAAGACCCTGAGCAATTTAGAGAGATTATGTCTCAAAATAAAAAAGTACAAAGTCTGAGGATATGGCTCAATGATAAGCACCCCTGGGGTTCATTTCCAGGTACAAAAAAAAAAAAAAAAAGAGTTTGGAATCCTAGTCTGGTGTCAGATAGATAGATTGTGTCTTACATTTTTACCTTGAGCAAGTTGCTTAATCTTTCTTGCCTCATTCCTCTCATCTGTGAATTGGTAGTAACAAAAGTATGTCCTTCATAAAACTGTTACGGAAAAATGGTACAGCTTCTTAAACATTTCATGTCATATCTAACACGAATAGATGCTCAATAATACCAGTTTATTCTTTCTCTCTCCCTTTTTTTTAAATTGTTCTCACAAGATGCCAGGCACTGTGCTAATCACTGATAAACTCACCTAAAGTTAAACACTTGGCCAATTGTGGAACCAGTACTGGGAGTGTAACCAGGCCAAAGCTTGTATGTTTGACTAGTGAATTAAACTGTCTCTGACAGCTTAATAAACATACCCAAGAGAGTATTGTCGCCTTTAAAGGAATAGATTTAGAAGACCATATGTTTATTCCTAAGTCTATTTGGGACTCCTCTTTTTACTTACCTAAAAATATTCTTTTTGAATATCCTTAACCCGGGCAAATCTTTGTTCTTTAAGATTTGACCTGCTGCTATGTGTGGTGGCACACACATGTAATCCCAGCAGCTCAGGAGGCTGAGGTAGGAGGATCAAAAATTCAAAGTCAGCCTCAGCAGTTTAGCAAAGACCCAAGCAATTTAGCAAGACACTATATCAAAATAAAAAATAAAAAAGGCTAGGGATGTGGTTCAGTGGTTAAACGCCCCTGGGTTCAACTCCTGATACCAAAAAAAAAAAACAAAACAGTATTTGATCTTCCAGTGATTGGGAATGTAGTTCAGTGACAGACTGCTTGCCTGAGACCTTGGGTTCAATTACCAGCACAACAAAAAAAAGAGAAGATATGACCTTTCAGGACTGGGATTGTAGCTCAGTGGTAGAGTATTTGCCGAGCATGGTAAAGTCCTGGGTTGAATCTCCAGTACCACACACACACACTCGCTAAAAGTTTTGATCTTCTGCCAGTGTGGTGGTGCAAGCCTGTAAGCCCAAGCCTCTCAGGAGGCTGAGGTAGGAGGCTGAGGCAGGGGGATAGCAAGTTTGAGGCAAGCCCCAAAAACTTAGAGAAGTCCTGGGCAACTCAGTGAGACTTTGTCTCAAAATTTTAAAAAAGGGCTTGAGATGTAGCTTAGTGATAAAGTACCCTGGGTTTAATCCTAATACTACTACTATTAATAATAATAATATTTAAAAAGTTGATTCTTCAAAGCCAGGAGCAGGGCACATTCTGTAATCCCAACTATTTGGGATGTTGAGGCAGGAGAATCACCAGTTTGAGGCCAAGCCTGGGCAACACAGCAAGACCCCATCTCAAAAAAAAAAAAAAGAAAGAAAGAAAAAGAGAAAAAAAGATTTATTTTTACCAGTTGGAATGATAACTCAGGTAAAGCAAGCATTTTCTTAGCATTTTGACACTCTGATCAATCCCTAGAACAGCAAAATGAAAAAAAAGATTGATCTTGCTTGATAACCAAAACTTAGTGCCAATCCCAGTCTACAGTGGAAAATCACAATAGGAAATGCAATCTTTAGTGGAAAAACCTGTGACCTAGGGAGCAAATCCTTAGTTTTGACATAACTAGCAAATATTTCATCACCACAAAGTATTTTCTATTGTTGTTGACTTCATCTTCTTATCACGTTGGCCTTTGTATTGAATGATGTAAAAGAATGTGTAGAATGTAAGTTGTCACTGGTAAATTAGGCTGATGAGAAATGAGTTAAAGTATTGTAGCTAAAGATTAATTAGAGGAGGGGCTGGAGCAGTGGCTCGGTGGTTACGGCGCTTGCCTAGCTTGTGCAAGTACCCGGGTTCAAATCCCAGCACCTGCGTACACAACTGTCAGAGCAACGAAATCCAGAAACTCAATAAAAATTAATTCGCTCTGTCTTCTCTCTCTCTCACTCACTGTCCTTCTCTCCTTAAAAAGAAAAAAGATTAATTAGAGGAGCTGGGGTATAGCTTAGTGGCAGAGCTCACGAGTGAGGCCCTGAGTTTTATCCCCAGCACCAAAAGAAATAAAAAAGATTAATTAATAGATTAATATAAACAAAAGAAAATTTACCAACAAAGACCTTCCCAAGGATTGAATCCAGGGGCTCTTTAACCACTGAGCCACATCCCCAGCCATTTTTATATTTTAATTTGAGACAGGGTCTCACTAACTTGCTTCGGGTCTTGCTAAATTGCTGAGACTGGGTTTGAAATTGTGAGCCTCCAGCCTCAGCCTCCTAAATTGCGGGGACAGAATGCACCACTCCATCTCGAAAGACCTTGTCCTTTTAACAATTCTGTCATTAACAATGAATAAAGGCCTAGAATTTATGCTCATCCAACCTGTGAATCAAAGTTAGGAATGAGTGATTGAAAAGTAAAACTGATGCTGGGTATGGTGGCACATGCCTGTAATCCCGTGACTCAGGAAGCTGAAGCAGGAGGATTCAGAGTTCAAAGCCAGCCTTATCAGTTTAGTGAGGCCACTTAGCCACTTAGCAAAACAGTGTCTCAAAATAAAAAATAAAAAGGAGGAGCTGGAGCAGTGGCTCAGAGGTTGGAGCACTTACCTGGCACACACAAGGACCTAGGTTCAAACCCCAGCACCACATACACAACTAAGTGTCAGAGAAACAAAGGTCGGATGAAACAATAAAGTTGACTCCTTCTCTCTGTGTGTGCCTCTCTCTCTTTAAAAATAAAGTAAAATTAAATTAAATTAAAAGGATTGGGGATGTGGCTCAGTAGTTAAGAGCCCCTGGGTGTAATCCCTGGTACCTAAATAAATAAATAAATAAAATTAAAACGGGCTGGAGAGGTAGCTCAGTGGTTCTTGTCCTTTGAAGTCTGTAAGTTTGAGCTTTTCAGTCCATTGCTACATGCAGGGCTTTGGCAAGTTACTCAGTGTATGTCTTATTTTTTTCCTCCCTAAATTGGGAATCATATTTGTACCTATTACATAGGCTAGGGCCAGATAGACCATAATAAGCACTCAACAAGCAGTGAATATTAGACATTTTATCATTGTTGTTTTCATGTTTTGTTTTTTATTTTCTTTTTTAAAGAGAGAAGGACAGTGAGAAAAAGAGAGAGTCTTTTTTTTATTGAGTTTTTCACATGGCTTTCGTTGCTCTGACACTTGTTATGTAAGTGGGTGCTGGGGTTTGAACCTGTGTACTTGCACATGCCGGGCAAGCACCGTAACCACCAACCCACCACTCCAGCCCTATCATTGATTTTTTTTTTTTTAAGAGAGAAACAACTTTATTTTAGTTTTTCACATGGCCTTAGTTGCTCCAACACTTAGTTGTGTACGTGGTGCTGGGGTTTGAACCCGGGTCCTCATGCTTGCCAGGTAAGCGCCGAAACCGCTGAGCCACCGCTCCAGCCCCCAGCCCTATCATTGTTAATAATGTTCAGGGTTATTGCATGAGCCACATAGCTCTAGACTGTTGCACTGTCTTCTGGGTCATCTGAACAACTGCTGTTCACTATCATTTCTTGTGCATATTTATATCAGTATCTCTGGTTTATATACTTGACCCCTTTGGTTTACACACAGTCAAATGACCAGATGAGGTCTCATAAACCCCACAGGAACCTAAGTGCATGTGCTTTTATATCCGTTCATTTATGCTTAGACCTCCTGAACTTGGGAGTTCTGGAAATATTACCTATATAGGAATGTAACATTTAAAAATTAATTTATTTAACAATTTCACCCAAAGTTTGGTGTCAAAATAATCTTTTCCAACACAATTTTACAAAAGCTGTTCTTTTCTTATCATTTCTCAAATACTAAAGGACTATGTGGACAAAATGTGCACCCTGAACTTTGTTTTTTCTGGGAAGCACAGGAAAAGAACATGCAGAAAGCACAAGAACCAGACTTTTTTTTTCTTTTGGTGTTGGGGATTGAACCCAGGGGTGCTTTACCACTGAGTTATAGCCTCAGCACTTTTTATTTTGAGACAGTCTCACTAAGTTGCTTAGGGCCTTGCTAATTTGAGACTGATGTTGAATTTGCAATCCTCCAGCCTCAGCCCCCGAGTCCCTGGGATTATAAGTGTGCACCATTAAGCCCCACAAGAACCAGACATTTTAAGCCAGTAATTTAGGTTGGGGATAGAGCTCACTGGTAGATTGATAGAGCACTTGCCTAGCACGTGTGATGCCTTAGATTTAACACCGAGCATTTGGGGGGCAGAGGAAGACAGTAATTATATTCATCTTATAACTTTACTTTTGATCCTATATTAGATCCACAAGGACCAGGCACCACGTGAACACGCTTATCACGGCCGTACTGATTTTCTGGTTCACTCTCCTAGTCCCACCCGCGAACCCACCCATTGCAACATAAATATGTGGGTCACTATCCAAACAACTGCCGTCTTCGCTTCAGGATGGGGCAAAGATTTTCCACTAAACGTACCCTCTTTACAGCCTGTAAGGTTATTTGCTGGGAGAGAGGAAATACTTGGGTAGTTGAGAAAAGTAGATAAAGTCAAGTGTACTGGCATCATTCACAGGTCTATTTGAAAGTTATAAAAAAAATTTAATCTCTTCAGTCCAAACTTAACCTATTTGAAACTGACCACTGAGAGTTGGCCTCCTGTCTAAAGGTTCGGCTATAAGTAAACAATCTAAAAAAAAAAAACCAACAATATTTAAAGACCTTGTTTTTGATCAGACTGTTCAAAGAAGGTCTTAAGTGGGTGAAAGTTCAGTAGGCTGAAACAATAGAAACATTTGAGAGTGGAATAAGGCCTTCATGCTTTTTTTTTTTTCTTTTTTTGGTACGAGGGACTGAACCCAGGGACCCAGGAGCGCTTAAACACTGAGCCACAACCCCAGCCCACTCCCACCACCATTTTTTTTTCTTTCTTTCTTTGTTCCGATAGGGTCTTGCTAAATTGCTTAGGGTCTCATTAAGTTGCTGAAGGCTGGCTTTGAACTTGCAATCCTCCTGCCTCAGCCTCCTGAGTCACTGGAATTACAGGTGTGTGTCACTGCACTCAGCTTAAAGCAAGGTCTTAATTCAGGTTTGCTGCCTCCTTCATGGAGCAATGTGGACACACACCTGACTTAGCTGGGACTATTTTTCAAGTTGATTTTGTGTATGTGCTCTCACATTACTGGGGACTGAACCTAGGGCACTACGCATTCTAGGTAAGCACTCTAGCACTGAACTACATCCCCAGCCCGTCTACTATTTTTTTATTTTGAGACAGGATCTCCCTGAACTACCCAGGCTGGCCTCAAACTTGCCTCAAACTAGAGATTTTCCTGCCTCAGCCTCCCATGGAGCTGTACACTACCACACCTAGCCTCCTCCTGCTTACTATAAAAAATAAAAACAACAAAAGAAAACAAACAAACAGAAGAAAAAAAAAGAGCTCGAGATTACTATTAACATCCAGAGTGGCTAAGGATGTAGCTCAGAGGTAGAGTACTTGACTGGCATGCCCAAGGCCCTGGGTTTAATCCCCAGAACCAGAGATGAATAAAATAATCTGATTCATGCCCTGATTTAAACCTTACTTTTCAACCTTAACTCTGATAGAAAACTGAACTTAATCCTTCACTAAATGAGCCTCTAAATATGGAGAGGCCAATATTAAATACTATTTCAAGGAGCTGGAGCAGTGGCTCAGTGGTTACGGTGCTTGTCTGGCATGCCAGAGGATACTGGTTTGTATCCAAGCACCACGTACACAATGAAGTGTCAGAGCAATGAAAGCCACGTGAAAAAAAACTAAATAAAAATTGATTCTCTTTCTCTCTCTTTCTCACTGACTCTCTCTTTCTCTCTCTCTCTTGAAAAGAAAAAAAAAGATACTATTTCAAGAGTCTGATGGTAATTATGTCCTTGAGTTTACCCTGTAAGAGGTAGCCACGGTGATGATTTATACTAAATCATCTGGGAAGGTCCAGGATTCACGTGTTTCATCTTAGAAGCCCTTCACTCCTCCACTCATGAAGTTTAGGAGTTTAACAGTTTCGAAAATATTATTATTTATTTATTTTTCCTTACTGGCAACTGAACCCAGGGGTGCTCTACACTGAGCTATCTCCTCAGTGTTCATTTTAATTTTTTAAATTTATTTTTAATTTCTTTTAAGAGAGAGAGAGAGACTCCATTTTATTTATTTATTTCATCTGATTTTTGTTTTTCTAACACTTAGTTGAGTATGTGGTACTGGGGGTTCAAACTCAGGTCCTTGCACATGCCAGGCAAGTGCTGTACCATTGAGCAACCACTCCAGACCTACTTTTTATTTATTTTAATAAGGGTCTGGCTAAGTTGCCCAGACTGGTCTTGAACTCACGATCCTCCTGCCTCAGCCTCCCATGTCATTTGGGATCACAGGCGTGTACCACTGAACCCACCAGAAAATATAATTATTTTAGCTTTAGCCTTACAAACTCTATTAACAGTAATGATGTGCAAACTGAGGGAAGACTTTTTTTTTTTTTTTTAAGAGAGGCGGCCAGTGAGAGAGAGAGAATCAAATTTTAGTTTTAGTTTTTCATGTGACTTTCGTTGCTCCAATGCTCGTCTCTTGTACACGGTGCCGGGGTTCAAACTTGCTTCCTTATTCATGCCAGTCAAGCTCTGTAACCACGGAATCACTGCTCCAGCCCCACGAGGAAAGACTTTTAAAGAACAAATGGTCACTAGGCTTGGTGGCACACACCTGTAATCCCACCTACTCAGGAGGCTGAGGCAGGAGAATCATGAATGCAAGGCCAGCCTGGGCAATTTAGCCAGATGCAGTCTCAAAATGAAATATGTATAAATGGCTGGGGGTGTAGAGTGGTAGATCACTTGCCTACTATGTGCAAGTATTGCCTGGTTCAGTCCCCAGTGTTGAAGAGAGAGAGAACAGTCAGTTTCCATCTCCTTCCAACATTTTACCAACATGCTAACAAGGACACATCCCTTACATGGTTCGTTTATTTATTTATTTAGGTACCAGAGATTGAACCCAGGAGAGCTCAATCACTGAGTCACATTCCTAGCCCTTTTTAATTTTCATTTTGAGACAGGGTCTCACTAAGTTGCTAAGGGCTTTGCTAAATTGCTGAGGCTGGCTTTGTACTTGCAATGCTCCTGCCTCGACCTCCCAAGATGCTGGGATTACAGTCATGCACCAGTCACATACTTAACTGATGTTATTGCACAGTGAAAGAATAGGACTTATCATGATTTCTGTTGATATTTGCCTGGTATGCCCCTTATTCTGTGTAGGTGGAGGAAAAAAAGAGGGGGATGTTGGCTTATGACCCGGCTGAATGATCCTTCTACTGGTTAGAAATCATATGTTCTTCCGAGGTGCCCATCTCATGCTCTTCCCCAGCAATCAGTGACTTCATGGGTCCCCAGTCAGTTAATTGCAAGTCAGGGCCCCAAACTCCTGGGCACAATTCTCCCGTAGGATATGGTTCCCTGTGATGGTTACAGCATACGAATAAACACAAGGGAGGGCATGAACAGTTTCATCCCCTTATTCTTCACATCTCTGCCACACAGGTAGTGTAGACTTAGTGAACGGTTGGCATAACTTAAGAAACTCACTTGTGGGGCTGGAGCGGTGGCTCAGCAGTTAATGGTGCTTGCCTGGCATGCGCGAGTACGGGAGTTCAAACCCCAGCACCACATATGCAACGAAGTCTCAGAGCAACAAAAGCCACATGAAAAACTAAATTAAATTGATTCTCTTTCTCTCTCAACTGTAACTCTCTATTTAAAAGAAAAGAAAAAAAGAAACTCATGTAAGGATAAAAGGAAGTGGAGGAAATAGGAGAGCGGCAGTGGCCCAACAGTAACACAGGTTTATTGGGAGAAACCTACGGAAGGGGGTTCCAGTAGAATCTGGGCCCGTCTTCCACTTACTTACAGACTGGGGTAGATGTAGAGGACCAAGGAAAAAGAAGATTAGGACTTTGTCAGGGAAGGGTCCTTTCTTCTGATGGAGCCTTTAGGGTTTCTTTGCATAATGGTGTGGTATTGTAGGTGGGACTCGGGTTTAGGGATAGGTCTTGTACTGAGATGGAAGATAAGATTCAAAATGGTGTTGCCTAGGTCAAGTTCTACCTAATGGTAGGGAGGGGAGGAAATTGAACTGACACAAAGCCCACTACAATTGCATAACATACGGTGGATTTGTTAGGGAGACAAGAGCTCTGTTTAAGCTGCCTTCCTACAAGTCCCATCAGGACTTCCACTTCCTAATTGCAAACTGGTTCAGCCACTCTGGAAAGCAGTGTGGAGACTCCACAAAAAATTAGGGCTGGAACCACCTTATGACCCATCTATCCCACTCCTGGGTATTTTCCCAAAAGAGTTAGAATCAGCATATTATAGAGATACAGCTTCATCAATGTTTATAGCAGTTCAATTTACTATAGCTAAACTATGGAACCAACCCAGATGCCCCTCACTTGATGAGTGGATACAAAAACTTTGGTACATATATACAATGGAATACTACTCGGCCATTAGAGAAGATGAAATTATGGCTTTTGCAGCCAAATGGATGGAGATGGAAAAAATTATGCTAAGTGAAGTATCCCAATCTCAGAGACTCAAGGGCCAAATGCTTTCTCTCATTTTTGGAAGCTAGAATACAATCAGAAACAGTATGATAGATGGCTAAGCTAATAATAACCTCAACATGTATGAATTTTTACACAAACAGGGGGAAACTTGCCTAGGATACCTGGAGACATAGGGAGGGGGACAGGGAGAGGGGAGGGATTAGGAAGGATATCTAGGAGACTGGAGGAAGGGAGTATGGGGGAATCAACTCAGAAGGAGATCTCTGACCTCCATGAGAAGTCCATTTAACACAGGGATTCAATTGGGGGAAACATAGAACCATGGGGAACCCAAGGGGGGAAACCATGGAATGGCATCAGCCTTGGCTAACTATGTGAATATACATTTGTTCTTGATTGTTTGATAATGATTCCCCCTCAATTGGAAGTCATATTCAGCTAATAAAAAAAAAATTGAAAACCTAAGTTAAAAAAAAAAAAA